>WAAD01038845.1:3164-14812 GCA_013389945.1 Fregata magnificens
CATAAGTGTTGCCTTTTCCAGAGTACCAAGTATGTGCACAGGCTGGGTTTAGATTTCATGTGTTAGGACATAAGATAACGCAGGCAACAGGCAAAACAATAAATTGTACTTATGTAACAGAAACAATATGCAAATCCAGAAAATAAAAAGATAGTACACTCCATGAACTTTTTTTTTCCTTATCATCCTATAATATTCTCACAGATTAAATCAAATTAAATCATTGGGATTTCCAGGTTTATTTCCCTCTAGCTACTGACCACTAAAAAAGCCCTAAAAATTGTTGAATGCTTTCTGAGCTCTGCATAAGTAGTTCTAGTTACCCATTTTTACAAGAAAATGTGACATTCACTTTCATTACAGAGTAGGCTAGAAAGGGAAAGAAAATATGTAAATATTTTAATGAGAATGATAAGTATCTTTAATGTGTGATATCATGAAATTGTATGATGCAACAAAATAAATGTAAATTAGCTAAATTTGCATGAACTAAGTAAAAGTGTGTATGTGTTTAAATGAGGAATCCTTTATTCTTTAGTTCCTAACTTATTTCTGGAGGTTGCCTCAACTGAGATTTTGTGTTCCCATGAGGTTTTGTTTTACAAGGAGAGTAAACTTATATATAATGCAAGATCAAGTCAATTTTCAACCTCTGGAGCACAGCTAGGTAGAATTTTTTTTATCTTAATTTTTAAAAGTTGCCACTTTTCTTGCACCCTCCAGATTTACCAGTTTAAGCTAACCTGCTATCAGAACAGGTTTTTTAAAATCAATCCTTAGAAAATTTTTCCTCTATTTAACTCAGTCATTTTAGAAACACATGTTTACCTATACAGGTGCAGTTTCCAGATTAGACAAGAAGTAAGCCTGACACCTGTAATTTCTTTTTACTGCTTTTTTCCCCACCTGAAAATGTCAAAGTTATTTCATAAATTTGGCCTGGTACAAAAAACTCTGAGCATATGCCTTTTCCTTGTTAGGTGAAGTTCAAGCAGAGGTTAACAATATAATTTAGCCAAACATAAAGGTTAATAAATAACTAACAAAGCATTATTTATTCTTTTCTATTAGAAAGACACCAGTTTGTATAGCTTTAGTTTGAAAATGTTCCCTAAAGGGATCTTTCCCTACACTTGGTTCTTTGTTCTTCTATTTAGTTTCTTTATCTCAGATCATAACTATAATGGAAGACTGCACCAATCTCTAAACATTTAGTGCAAGATAAGATTTAATTCAATCATAAAAAGTCTTTCCGGACTCACTAAGCTTTTTATTCTGTGATTTAAAATATTTGTACCGGTATAAACTTTGCAATATTATGGTATAACAATTTTATTAAAATAAACAAAGTTTTACTACAAAAATATGTTCTTATTCAATAATTAATTTTATGTGTTCTCTAGCAAGTTTTCAAAATGTTAATTCTATTGTAATTGCCAGGGGATATATAATCACTTACCTAGGTTAACAGATTTTGCTGCTTGAAACATTTTCCATTTAATGTCACTAATGAAAAAAAAAATCTCCATTGCATAAGATTGCATATCTAATGAAGCTTCTCTTAGTTTTTCACCATGATTTTTTCCAACATATGGTATAAAATCACTTAGCTGCTCAGTTGTGTGGAAGTGGCAGAGAGAGAGAGGGAGTGTACAGGAATGTGAAAATAGTTGATTTGCACGTTTTCCTTGATGTTTATGTGTACTTTCAAATCTTGAACTTAAAAAAGTATTTATTTAAAACTATGTTCAGGCATCTCAGTGTTTGAATGGAGAAGTATTAGTGAAGAAAATGCCTACATAGTGCATACACAAAGTCATCTCACTGGCAATTCGTGTGGTGCCTGTTGCTCTTATTCATCACTACATTAGTGTTTGACAAAGAAGTTGCGGGAGTGGATGAGGCCTCTGTATGCCCTTAGATCTGATCTGTCCTCATAGAGCAGATAATATTTTCTTCTTTCTGAAAGATGACAAGAGGGGGTTTCACTGGTGGGGGAGGGGTGTTAATCACTGTGATTATGATAGCTGAGAGATGTTTTCTGTGTTTACCATGACAAGGTTTAAATCCTCATCACTTGAGGCACTTTGTATGAAAATAAACAAACTAGTCTAGTATTATGGAAAAATTCCAGTTTGGGGCAGATCCACTATCAAATCTGCATTTTTATGGATTCTCTTTCATTTTGTAAACTCCCTTACATATTAGAGTACAAAAACCATCCTGTGCCATAGGGCAATCCAGAAACAGTAGTGTGGTTTGGACAAATCTTGTTCCTTTTTTGATATTGTAGAATTGATATAAAACTTAGGATTAGATTTGTTGAACTATGCAGCTCTTTCCTCTGAATTTCATGCCCAAACCACATAATTTTCTTTTGCAATTGACCACAGGTAAATTTTGACTTGATGGAAAAACCCATGGTGCTATGACCCCAAGTTGTAAAAATACCAGTCTCAATATCGATTGTATTTTAGCCTAAGCTCTCATTAATGAAAAATCAGTATTAGCAAAAAACCGTTTCTGATAAATGTAACAGTCTGGTTTTATGCCTGTGTTTCAGAATTTTCATCAAGAAGTCAAGAAAACAGATGATTCAGAAAGCTTGTCAAGCCTTGACAGTCTTGAGGCTGGAGAAGAAAATGGAAATTACACAACACCAAGTGAATCATCTTTGACTATACAGTGTGACTGTGCCCTGTACAATCCAGAAAAATCACAGACTAGGAATAATGGTTTCCTTTATACAGCTCGAAGTACTTCTAAAAATATGCATCTAAACAATTGTCTGAGAAATGTAGATTCCCAAAACGACCCGAACTTACCTATTCATGATCTTTTAGCTAAACATAATGTTATAACTCCTGCTGAACACATAAACAATTCAAAAGAGGAATCATCTGTTTCTCACAGATCTGAAAAAAACCCTGCAGAGTTCTCTACCTCTGGTAAGCAATCTCTAAATAATGCATTTAGTTTTCTGCAAAATAGAAAAGAAGAAAGAAGCAAGCCATCTTCTGGAATGGCTAGCACATTAGCCACTGGTCATCCTGTTTTCAGTCCTAGCAAAGCCTGGGCCAGCCCTGATTCTATTCCAGGAGAAAGAGTTCAGGATCTGATGCAAGATCAGAGTTTTAAAATGACCCCACAAAAAAGGACTATATCTGTGCAAACCTCCAGTCAACCTATTGCGACATCTATAATCTTATTTCCTAATCAGGGATATTCCACTGGCGTTCCCAGCACAGCTGATATGTTACCAAAGGACAAGAACATCAGTACAGAGTTTTTTAAAAATACCTCAGGAAAAATGACTGAAACAAAAGAAGAAAATATTAAATGTATTGATTACTTTAATCCAGGTTCATATTTATTTCAGGACATACCAAATGCCTCAGTTCTATGCGATGTTAAGCAACAGAATAACAGAGAGGAAGAAAAGGGAAATACGGTAGAAACTGTGACACTGGTGTCTGATACGGAGTTAAATTCTGGCACTCCTGCACAGCACAAAACCCTGAGAAACAATATTCTTGAAAGAAAAAGAGCAAGATTATTCACAAGTATCTTAAAGAAGGAATCTAAATATGAACCCAGTCATTTCAAGGCTGTGATTATGAACCATGGGATCAGTTTTGGAACTCGACCTGTGTCTTCTATCAGAGACAGTTTAGAACTGGCAAAAATAAAAAAGAAATGTGCAGAAAATGAAAAATACAATAGAAAGCTAAGATGGTGTGATCAAATTAACTGGATAATAGTAGAAAATAATGAAAAATGCTATGAGAAAACCACCAGTGAAATATCTTCTGAACAGCTGCAATATGTTCAAACTACAAATAATGTTCCTAAGACTAATTTAAGTATTGTTGCTCAACCTTCAAACCCCATGTTCTTAAAAAATCATCAGGAAAACTCTTATATATCAAAACCAAATGTTAATACTGAAGAATCAAGTAAAGAATGCACATCTCTGAATATGTTTATGTCTACTGGATCCTTTTCTGCTGAAAAAGCTTGGATGGTATCAAAAGATGAAGAAAGTAAACCCCCAGTATGTAGTAATAATTCTAAAATTAATGAAGTTAATCAACTCAAAAATAAGGCAAAAATAACTAGAAGACCAAGATCTGTAAGAGCCCAGCCAAGTTTTATGCCCAAGAAGAGAACAGGCACTATAATCCGACCGCAGTCAGCTGCTGAAGCCAACAAAACTCTAAAAGCTCCAGGGAAATTGCTAGCACCTCACCCACCACCCATACCTCTGCCGGGAAAGAGAAGTGGCAAAAACGCAGCCAGCCTTGGGTGTCAGCCACTGCTGCCTTCAAGTCTTCAAGCTACCACTACAAGAAGGAATGATTTAAATGAAAGGCATGTTTTGTTAGCAGATCAGGTTTTAAATAGAAACGGTACAGAAAACAGTGAGAGTATTACTTGTCATTCGGACTTGGCCACTGCGATACCTACACCTGGCTGCAGCATGGCCAAATACAAACCTTGGGCAAAAAATACATGTTCTGTAAACAGTGTTCAGACAAGTGCCTGTCAAGATCGTTCAGTAACCTGCACTGAAAGAAGACCTGTTAACACAGAAAATGGATTACATCTCCATCATATCCCAGCAGCTGGAAAAACAAGTGCCTCCTGGCAAGGAGCACATACTGCCCGAGCTCCAAAAGACCCTGCTACTGGTAAGAGTCATGTTTCTGAGTTTGGGGTGGGGGGATGTTCAGAAGAAAGTCTTTCAATTACATCACAAATTGTTTTCAGTTAAAACAGCCAGCCTTTCATCCATTCACACAATATAGCCAGTTTTAACAAGTTTTCACCATTTGTCATTGTCATTTGTCTAGTGGTGCCCAGAGGCCTCTCAAACGTCAATCCCCATTTTTAATAGCTCTCTACAATATTAAATGAAAAGGAAGTATTTTCCCCGAGATTATATTCCTGACTAATGAGCAGATGTGACAGGTGGTCTAAATAATGATATAGGAGGAAGTGAGTAAGTTTATATGAGCAAGTTTTACAAGGTAACTGGGAATCATAGCTTGTTGTCCGACAGTTGCTGCCACCTGAAAGTGAAAGAAATGTAGATCTATTATGTTTTTCAATGCTGACAATGTAAATGCCTAAAATTATTACGTTTTAGTCCCAGTAATACAATTAATGCTCAAAAAAATTTAAAGTTTAAAAATAAAGAGCTTCTACCAGACAAATTTTGCTGTGCTGCAATGTATGTCTGATTTATAAATAATTTTAAGAAATTTTAGGACCAGTCCTGCATTTTATTCAAAATTAACCTTGGGAACAATATGATGCAGAGATTGATTGGTGAGATAGAGGAAAGATGCATAAGAAATTTTGGGAGAATAAAATTTAATCTCCTGGTTTTTACATTTCAAAATATGTTTCATGTTTTTTGATTTGCCTTGTTTCTCCTCTGCAGCCTAGCTATATTCTGTGCCTTGGGCACTGATGGCATCCTTGTGCTTGTAATTTGTATGTTGTATGCTGGTTTGCTTCCTATTGAGGATTGCAGCCAGAGGCAGAGCTCCTGAAGCTGTAAACCCTGCTTCAGGTACAAGCAGCACTGCAAACTACTTAACTTACTGGGATCACCCTGAGGATTGGCCATGCAGCTCAAAGATACTTTCTAGCAAAATAAGTAATTCCCATAACTTAAACCGCCCCCCCTAATTTTCTAGTTTTATCTACAGTAATACATAGTTTTAACTATGGAGTGATTCAGAACAGCTCTGTTGTGTAAGAGGAGAGGTAGGTGAATATTCTTGGCCTAAAGCAGGGGTGGGAAATGAGAAATGTTATCTGCTTGTCCATTCCAGTTCAAAGTCAAACAGATGAGCTTAAGATATGTGTGACTATTTGATTTTACATTGGAAATGAATGAAGTCTTGCATTACCATGCCTCGCCTCCAGCAGAGATACTTGCCTCTTGGTGTCCTTATTTGCACATCAGATCAATGAATCGGAAAACTTACTGGGTTAAAGTTGCATGCACTGCTAGTGCTGTCTTCACTGCAACCTTAAATGCTACATGCCCAGTGTCACATAGCTCCAGCTCTTTCAGAGGAAGAGCTGAGCAACCTCCTTTTAAAATTTGGGTGGGTGGCCCTCTCTCAGTATCTGCTTAGATTTTGTGTTTTGAAACTCTTCTTTATTTTAAATACTCTAGATAACGCTTAATGACTTACCATTATTTGTTGTTCTTGAGTAAAATATCTGCTGTGGCACTATTACAGAGTTCAGTGAGGTCTGTGAGGACACTGTAGAAAATGTGATCTGTTGCAATGCTTGGCCAAATGTACAGAAAGAACAAGTGAGAACAAGATGAATAAATAAAATTGTTGTCCATGAGGATCTTTCTTTATTTGGGCTTCCAGGCTTCAAGTGGTATATCTTCTGGCTGACACATATTATACTAAAGCTAGATATTAGAATTATTTTAAGTCCTTTGGTGTTCAGTCAGTAAAATGCTTTAAAAATGTGTTTAACATTTAGCCTGTGACAAATATGGAACTAATTCACGTGCTTATAGTTAAACAGGGGTAGACTGCTCAGTATCTCATGCCCTTAAAGATACTATTGCTTATTATATTTTTGTCTTACATTTCTCAAAGTCGTCTTTTCCTAGGCATAGATCTAGCATGTCTTGCAAACTAATTAAATTAAGTGTTGATCCATATCAATAGAGCAACTTTGGATGTTGTTTTTCAGAAACACATTATGTGATTACTAATACAGCAAGGGGTTTCTTCTTTGCTTCTTTTTAAATTTTCCCCTGTATTCCATATAGCATGATCACATTTCCTTTTCTTTTCAGGTGCTATTCAGCACCATGTGTCACATTACAATAAATTACATTTATAATAAATAAATTACATATATATAAATAAATTACATTTAAATGGCAACCTTTTAAAGCTAATGTGTCCCATGTTACTATTGATGGCAGCAACCAGATGACTAGTTTCAAATCTGCTTCTAGGATCGATGAATTGTTTTCTTTTTCTGCAGATGGTAAGAATTCTGCTTTGTTAAATATCACTGTAATAACAACTAAAGAAATAAAATTCTATTAAAATCACTAAAAGATCTCTTGGTCTAACCATGACCATTAAACTGCATATATAAATATTTATTATGTAAATAAAAAGGTAATTTATCTTCCTAAGTATAAATCAAGTAACTGCATTTACAAATGAGAATATAATATCTCCTTGGATATATAGATTCCTGACTTGCACATGAAAATGCTGATTTGCATCTCCAGTTTGTATGCATGAAAGTTTAATTAAGAACTTACTTTTAATTTTGAAACTTGATGCTTTAATTTTGAAAATGTATTATTACACCAGACAAAACTGAGATAAATTTGAGGTACAGTGTCTAGGTTAGGCCTCTCTTAAGGGAAATTACTATACAGCAGTACTGTCATTAAAATTAGTATACAGATGTATAAATTAGTAAGATTAACTACAAAATCCCAAGCTGTAGAACTAAGGTTTTAAACCATGCCTTTGCATTCGAATCACACCTGTGAGGCCACACCTGGAGGACTGTGTTCAGTTCTGGGTTCCTCAGTACAAGAGAGACATGGACAGACTGGAGACAGTCCAATGAAGGGCCACGAAGGTGATGAAGGGACTGGACCATCTCTCCCAGAAGGAAAGGCTGAGAGAGCTGGGACTGTTCAGTCGGGAGAAGAGAGGGCCATGGGGGATCTTATCAGTGTCTATAAATACCTGGAAAGAAGGTGGAAAGAGGACAGAGCCAGGCTTTTTTCAGTGGTGCCCACTGGAAGGACCAGAGGCACTGCACACAAACTGAAACACAGGAGGTTCCTTCTGAACATCAAGAAACACTTTTTTTTACTGTGAGGGTGACAGAGAACTGGCACAAGTTGCCCAGAGGCTTTGTGGAGTCTCCATCCTTGGAGATATTCAAAAGATGTCTAGACATGGTCCTGGGCAACCAGCTCTATGTGGCCCTGCTTGAGCAGGCGGTTGGACCAGATGACCTCGAGAGGTCCCTTCCCACCTCCACCATTCTGTCATTCTGTGAATCAAATAAACTCTGTGAACTGTTACATGTTTTCTGCATGGTGCTATGTAATCTTAACAAATGTTGAATCCATTAAGATATAAGATACAGCATCTTGGCAACAGGTATTTACTGTGTTGGACAATTAGACTTTAGGATTATTCTCTAAATGCAACTTATTTTCTAAAACATTACTTTTTGGCACATTATTCAATATTTGTTATTTCATAGTTCACTGTCTGTTCATTCTCCCTCTTACTTGGTAACACCACCTTGTACCTTTGTACAGACCATCTTTATTATCTGGGATTCAAAGTGGGGCTTCACTTACTTAACCTGCTTATAAATGTCCACATACAATCCACTTCTGTATCTAATAGTCCTATGCGAACATGAAATTAAATATGCCTTAGAAGTGCCTGTTTCTCTCTTTTCACTATAAGAAAATGCATTTAGCAAGATCAGATGTAAACATACACAAGTTAAATGTCTAAATTTGGACAGAGACATTTACTCACCATTACTAGCTTTGCTACTACTATCTTTATCATGTTTTTACACAGTTTTGGTTTATTTTTGTATGCATGTCATTTAAGGTGTTGTCCCTGTTACAAGACAAAAGCATGAAAATAAACACAGAGCTTTTTCAGAACACAGAAGACAAAGTGTAGCCTCTAAAAGATGGAAGCCTACTCATCATGCACAGGTAAATATTAAATACTATAAAAATAAAAAGCTCATTTATCCTCAAAGTGGAAAGAGTTTCAGGAATATAAGAAATTTGTTCAGTGTCATACAATTTTGAATCAATATGTGCTTAGTTTGCTGTCAGTGCTAATGAAAAGAATAAAACCAACCAGAATACACCACTGTATTAGTATACATTAATATTTTTGGACTTGAAAACATTTAGTAATATGAAATAATAAAGAACAAATGTTCAGAAAGTAGTTCTGAACTTAAATTACACTTAAAATATTCTTTTGTTATTCTGTTTTTGATAGAATTCATTATGTATTGTCCAGCTGAGTCCTGTTCAATCTGCATTTGATCCAGTACAAAATATGAATAACACCTATAAGTCTGATGAAGGTATAGTAACACATCTCATTTCAATTCTTTGTTATACATAAAGTAGTGACCTAATATATCCACTGTGTAACATCACTTGTGTCTTTTGGCATCAGTGATTCTAAGTAAGAAAGTGTAGTTCCTTGTGTAGACCTAATTTTTTTTTTTTCCACAAAAATGAAAGATACAGCATCATGTGTCATGATATTGATGGTTTTATAAATGCATTACAACATATAGTATGGTTTCATTCCATTCCTGTTTGTATTTAACTGTATGATAGCTGTACATATCATACATAACTGTATGATATGGACAGGTATTGCTTGCTATCGTTATATATTTCCAAAGTCGGTAGAACGTCCTCTGGTGCCAATTGTAAGATGCATTAGTGATCTTAATTATGTCATTTTTCTAACGTATCATGCTTCTTGACTTTGCCACCTTTTTGGTCTTTTAATGTGAATTTTGTGTGTTTCACAGACCTATAGTCATGAAAGCAAGCAGTAGATTTAAATGTCATGAGCACTTCTCATTTGAAGTTACCCCTGTAATCTCTTCAGTTTCAGAAAGCACTGTTCAGTTTCTTATGGCAGAAAAACTAGCAAGTACACCAGTTGCAGAAGACGAAATCCTGGCAGCTATGGAAAGTGTGCAACCAGCCAGACAACCCCTGCTGCTTAACAGGGCTCCGTGTCTAGGCAGGAGCACACTTTCAATAGAAGAACAGAAGATTTTCCAGTCTCTTGATCATCTCGATCAAAGGCTACAAAGTAAGTTTGATAATAAATAGGATCCCGCATCAAGTGATTAAGTAACTTTATATTTTGTTGTCATGGATTAATTTGGATTAAAAACATGAATCCTGTGATAGAAATATGTTTCTTCTTATTTTCTTTGTATTATTCTTTACTAAATATAGCAAACAGGAGATCAAAAACCTTTCTTAGAGTCAATGAAATTAATTTAAAATAATGGTGACTTTGCCTTGGTCAAAAAAAAAATTCAAAATATGACTGCAGGACACCTTCAGAAACTCTCAGCCCAACTGTAGCTGTTGTTTCTAACAGATGTTTGTCAAAACTGTTCTTTAAAATGTACAGATACAGATGTATCAGCCTCACTTAGGTATCTGTTCCAATGTTTATCCATCTTAATTTTTTTGCAATTATTTTTGCAAATAATTACCCTTTATATTATACACCCTGTATTTTTGCAAATACAACCCTTTCTAATGAATGGCTTTTCATTTTCTTTCTTCTGGTCTTTTAGGATGTTCCTCTTCTCCATGAATTGTTAAGGATCACAAATACAGTTCTGAGATTGCTGCAGCCAAACCTGAATGTTTATATGAATATCACTTGCACAACTATTTTAAAAATCTCAAACTTACCTGAGTGTTCTCTAACCTATTCTTTCTCTATGCCAGGCTGATTTCTTACCTGCTTTATACTGGTGCTTTTTATGTGACCTGTCCCATCACAGCTAACATTTTATTGAAGAATGTGGGGAAAAAGTCTGTACTTGTTCTTGATAATTTTTTCTCTCCAATGATTAGTTAGCCAACACTTTCATTCGTCATCCTATTATATCTAACATACTCGTAGAACAAACTTACTTTTTGGATCTCTTGCTACTGTGTGTAATGGTTAGTATTTGCTTTGACCTGTATGACCATACAGGTCTTTCATAAAAATTCTCAGTAGTTTGACATAGTTTCCGCATTTTGTGTGCTCCATCCTGTATTTGAAATCAATGGGGACCTTGTGCCTTAGTCCACGTGGTCTCTTCATTGGACTGCTTGGCTTTCCGTATCATTGGAATAGCTTCTGCTTGCCATTTTTGCTGTTTATGGAACTGCCAACTCTCCTGAATTTTATGTTTTCCTTGGACTTTTTTCATATAAAATTTTACATGCCAATTATTTGAGTTTATAAGAGTCTGCTTTCTTGAAGTCCATTGATTTTATTTTACTATTCTGCTTCTTTTCCTTGTGGACTGCACCATTTCATGGTCGGGTTACCCAAGTTTACCTCCCTATTGACTGGAATCAAACTAAACCAGGACTTCTTAAGCTCCTACACAGTATCCATACGTTTCTACATCAGATGGTGGATTGCTTGACTTTGAGGAAAAAGGCTTCAGTTTCCTGTAAACTGCAACAGCAGAATAAAAGATCTTAGCAACCACTTAGAAACTTTCTGCGGCTGTAGCTTACAATTCCTGCTCCCATCAAACAGTGGTTCAGAGTTTCATTGTATGTACCTCACAGTTATTGCTTCCAGGCAAACAGAAGTGAAGAATTCTGTCTTTTGTCAGAGAGGAGTGTTAGTATGATGTGCTCAGGTTAAGAATGTAGATATGAAAAGAGAAATACAAGAAAATAGACAATAATTTGCTGTATAAATAACAGAGAAATAACAAAGAAATAGAGGCAAAGGTAAATGCAGCAAAGGAACTGGGAGCAAGCAAGCTGAAGTTTGCAAAGTGTGAAAAGGAAAACCATGAAAACTGTA
>WAAD01038845.1:17414-46735 GCA_013389945.1 Fregata magnificens
AATAAGATATAAACACTAGACATTACTCAGGCTGTCCAGTCTCTGGAACTCTAAGTTCTCTGATGGACACTTAAGACCCTTCTTTCCCTACAAGTATATGCTTAAGCATTTAAACAGGTGTCCAGCTGTAGATATACATTGAGATCTCAGGCACTGGCTTGGAATTCTTCTTAATGATACGAGTGAACAACTGTCATACACGCTCCCAGCTGCAGAAAAAGTATAGATGACTGAGATTTCATCAAATCTTCTGCTATGAGAAGCGATGGGATTTAAAATTTTTACTTCACCAAGAGAACAACCTGCTTCAGCTCTCATAGTTTCAGAGCATCCAAATAAAGTATGGATATTCACTCAGTAATTCATGTGAATGACATTGTACCCTGTAATACCAACCTCTAAATCCAGATGAAGGTGCACAGTTGTTTATATAATGGAAAACAGATCACATGATATCATCAAATGATGTTTCTTGAATGTTATATTATACATGGTCACATTTCTGTTTATATACATGTTTAGGTCCTTATTCTCCATTTTATTATAGAGTATTCAGCAATGTATATCCTCCCCTTTGGTGAATACTACAACAGCCTCACAGCAGTACCAGAATGCCTCAGCTAGCAATCGACTGCAATTGTACAGGAGATACTGACGTTATCTGCTCCAGGACATTGCAGCTTTATGAACTTTATATGTAATGTATATACTATTTGACACTATAAAATCAGCAACAAAATAAAGATGAAAGCAGTAACTCAAATAATGAACGTCAATTGACTGGCAAGCATTTTTAGGATAATTAAGTCTATTTTATTATGCACTTTATTGTAAAATTAAAAGAATGAAAATACTTCACATTTTTAGTGTTTGTATTGGTTGTGTAAATTTCCTGTACCCGTAATTGAAGTGAAAGGAAAATAAATATTTTGCTACTTAGATTATGTGTAAACAACGTTCCTAACTTCTCGTGTTTTTTAAGATTCACTAATAGATTCTATTACAACTGTAAAAGATATATTGTAAAAGTGATTTGATTATCAGTAAATAACACATGGAGTTTCACCTTTTATCTGTATATTGGTGGCTGTATTGCAAATTACTGCACACTGCGTATTGCCCTTATTCAGTAGCTACATCTGATGTCTCTAAAACTGCCTGTGGTCCCAACCTCATACTTCTCCTAGCATATGCTCCTGCAGTTCTTGTTGAATTTGTTGGAGATTCCTGTTCTCCAGATTTTCCCAACAACATTTATCAACACTTGCACTTAAAGAGGAATTCTTCCTCAGGTCCTCATGTAAAGAACCCCAGGCTGAAATTGTCAGGGAATTAGAAAGAAAGGTGCTTCGGAAGGAAACGTACAACTAATGGTATGTAGATGCACTTTCACTGAAGCACGTAGGGAAACCTCTCTACATCAGTGTCAGCTTTAGGCTAAAACAATTATTCTAGAAACACAAAAGCATAAGCACCCAGCTAGCTCGTCAGCAAAAGCTGGTTTTTGGTTTTCCTGATTGGCTTTACCTTTGTAATCTATATTACACAATCTCTACGTAATGAGAGGTACAAGGAAGCAAAGTGGGGACAACAGGCCTGGAGATGAGGACTCCATTCCTGCATTCAGGATACCCAGATGGAGCCAAATACTAATATATTCTGCATAAGGGCATATATGTCTGAGTGTCTTTCTGCAGAGCTAGATGCACTTGCAGTTGTCTTTAAAAGTGGCTATTTTGGAGGACAGATTGATTTTGGCGGTCTTGGATTGGCAGATTATAGATTGATCCCTCAACTTGAAATTCATCTGTAGCATGACGATTAACATGTCAACAGATTTGACATGTTTGGTGATAAACCTGTCTGCATTGTTATGTCAGTTCTAGATTAAAGGCCTTTTGTTAGTTAATTAGCATGATACCTAAACCTGTGAAGTTAGTTAATTGCTAAGGAGCAGTAACTTTTAAACTTCCTCTCTTTTGCTCTTCCTCTGCTGTTTCTGTACAAAGTAGATAAACATACAACAAGCTGTAGAAGGTATATACAAAGCACAGAACTGATCAACAAATCTAAGCTGGTAATTAGCTGCAAGAAGCAGTAAAAGCAATTTACTAAATCTCTGCATTTATACTCCATATTAGATGCCTGATTTTCCCTTTGTATGTGTACAGTAAGAATTGTGGGGTTAGTCAGGGGCTTAAGCACTAACATATTTCCACCAGAGATGTGCCTGAACCCCACACAGTGTCATCACTAGCCTTTGTTAAAGTGTATGGGAGCTTAGGAGAGTTGCATTTCAGGAACGGGCTCAGTGCTGTACCAGTGCAACCATGGGAACATGCACTCAGAAGGATACTGGCATTTCTCTGAACGGAATGCATCTTCCCACAAGAAGCAATCAAATTATTATTTTGCAAAAGTATTTTTAAAACTCTGTTACTCCCCATCATACCGAGATCATCATAGCATTATCTTTAATAAGTAAGTGCTGCCATTGCTTAGGAGGGAACCAGCCAGTAAAAGTAAGAGAAGAGGAAAACATGTGCCCATCATAACAATGGACAATTTATCAGGGGATTAGAGCTACCTGCCAGTGCGTGGTGTCAGCCAAGACTAAGGCGAGCTACATATTTAGCAAATAGTTAGCAGATGAAATTTTACAAAGGAGGTTTAGGGAAAGATTGATTTTTTCAAAACCATCTTTTGAAGAATGGAATAATGCTACCTGTCTCCTCTAGCTAGGCATTGCAACATCTTCGGAGAAAAAATCTGATCAGCTCAAAGGGCCTGACTTCAGTCTGGAGCCTGTTAAGATAAACTGTATTTAAACATCAAAATGGCAGAAACTTGGTGTCTTATGATCACTGTTGCAGTCTGTCCTGACACTGCTGCCAGAAACGGGAAACTATAGCTGCAGTCCACACACCTAAAGGATTCTGCTGTGTGTTGGTACTTATTGGGTCTTTGGTGCTCAAATACATGTAAAATTCCCAGCAAAAAAGACGTGCGTGTATCCTCAGAGCTAATTAACAAAGGCCTTCTGAGTTGGGACTCAAAATTGGTTTGCACTGAAAATACTGAGCCCTTACATCTCTGTTTGTATGCAGTACACTGCCACATTCCAGTATGGCGAGGATTTAATATTTAAATAGCAAGGGAAAGTTTCCCCACAGAGATTAAGAGAGGGGAAAGCAAATAATCCAAATACCAGAGGCCATGGATCAAAAACAACCCTGCTAGTCAGCAAGCGAGAACACCAGCTTAACCAGGTTTCTTCTCCTGTTAGTCGGTTTAGGTGGCAAAAGGAAAGCCCATGAGTCAGCTTCCTCTTTTAATTACAGAGAGACTTTTTTTCAAAAACAGGTGCCTGCATTTAAGTTTCTAGGAAAATATTTTCAAATTAGTTATTTGATTTAGGGTTACGGGCTTCAACTCAAAGAGTTGTTTCCTATATCACTTTGGCTCTTTTGACAATACTAAAGTATAGCTTTATTTAGGTGTCTAAACAGCGTGACTCTCAGACATCAGGAATGTGCACTACAAGGGTGGACCCAGAGGCAGCTGCTGGATTCTGAGCATTTGTGAAGAGCCAACAAGTTCTTTTGTTCCCATTAGCTGATGGTTATTCTTCAGATTGATGTTTCCAGGCTTTTCTAGTCATCACATAGAAATTTAAAAAAAAAAAAAAAAAAAAAAAAGGGCTTAATTTTAAGGCTTTATTTTATTTTCCAAGTATGAAGAGAAGTAACTATGTTAAAATCAACAAGCTTGGTTTAGACATGAACATATGAAAATTTGGGTACCTTAGACTTCTTTCAAAAACTCTTCACTTTGCCTACTATTTTTGCTGCTTTTTAAACAAATTAGTCCATATTCTTTCTACAATAAAATTTTAGTATGAAAAGAAAACATGAAAACCAGGTTAAAGTTATGGTTTCCAATACAAGCCTAAATTAAAAAAAAAAACCCAGAACACAAACCTTCTTTAAATGTGCACCCATGTGCCTGAATTTCAACTTGATTCAACACCCATGGGGTGGTTTCAGGTGCAACTGCACCTCAGTGCTTTTACAGAGAATGATGTGCAAATGTTCCCAAAAAATAACCACATGTCCTCAGTACGTATCCTTTCCCATGTGACAAAGTATACTTTAAGCAAAAGGCTAAAGACCAACAGGTCACATGAAGTCATACAGGGGAGCCAGAGCACAAAATTAATTTTTCATTGATAAGATTAAGCTTTCACATTTCACAGACAGCAAACATGTTCCTCGTCTTGGAAAGAGACTTGCTGATTTACACTCAGCTTCCCTCTTAGTCTAATTTGCTCCTTGAGCCCCAAAACTCTGAGTAAATTGGCCCGTCCACAAATCATGGATTTATAAGATAACTGCAGCCTTGTGAAGGGATGAAGGCCTTTGCAGAGCCACTGTTGACAGCTGTACTCCATGTTTCAAACATTTCAAACACTATGTTTTGCAGCCAAAAGGGGCACAAGTAAACCTTTATGACAGTGTTTGGGGGCAGCCAACTTTTGTGTAAAATTGCAGCAGTGAACGCCATTGTTCTATATAACCACAGGCTATTAGGACTGAGGGTACCTCAAAGCATTTGAGACTAAAAGGCACCCTTGAAATCTGCATTTACCTGTATTATTAGGCCAGTATTTAATACACGAGTGTTGAGTTGTGTGGCAGAAGCTGTGGTGAAGCTCCTGCTGGGAAGGAGAACCTGACTGATGCTGTCAAATTCTGCAGACAAAACAGGACTGACATTGCACATTAGAAAAGAAATCAGCAAAATATGGGCAGAGCAAATACAGGGAGCGACATCTAAAATATGGCTGTTGGTGTGTGGGAATAATCAGACTCACTTGTCATCAAATACACGGGAACACTTAAATCTGCTAGATGAGGTAGACAGAAGGTTCCATATCCTTTAATCATCCTCATCATAATATTCATAATAGTCTGGCTCATAATGCTTCCTGCTCTAACACCACTGCTTTTATAAAAGAGAATTCACCCAGAGTGAATTTGACCCCATATAACTAGAGATGACTCCACAGTGGTTTTGGAATTGCATTTCAAATCGTAGCTGCAGGATTCCTTCAATATTGAATATAAATCCCAAGCTAGCAACAATGGTGGCAATGATCCAGGTGACAGAAGTGGCTATGGGTGACACAAATCTACATATAAAGTCTCTATTATTCTATATATTAAATTTGTGTTTGTTTTGAGAAGGAAGGAATTGTTCAATGTTTTTATTTAATCTGTATCCAGTAGTTCATGTTCTTTCAGAGTGGCAGAAAAAGAAAAAGAAAAAAGAGAAGAGAAGAGAAGAGAAGAGAAGAGAAGAGAAGAGAAGAGAAGAGAAGAGAAGAGNAGTGATATCAGCCTTCTGCAATTCATCTTGATCCAAAGTGTGTCCTGATAAAGACCAAATGTGTAGGAAAAGTAAGATCCTTTCTGTCAGACACCATATAGGCAATCACTGTCCCCCCACCTCACCCTACTCCCCATATACCCTGCCATTTCTACCATCACCACCTGGGACTGCATCATGCTTTCCAAATCTGAGCTTTTTCCACTAAAGGCTGGAGCTGAGTGATTCAGCTCATTGGTACCAGTTCCCACCTGCTTTATTTGGAGAATCAGCTGTGCACAGTCACAGGAAGATGTTTCTTGTTAGAAAGAAAAGAAAAGAAAAGAAAAGAAAAGAAAAGAAAAGAAAAGAAAAGAAAAGAAAAGAAAAGAAAAGAAAAGAAAAGAAAAAGAAAAGAAAAGAAAAGAGAAAAAAGAAAAGAAAAGAAAAGAAAAGAGGAAAAAAAATAAAAAAGAGAAAAAGGGAAAAGAAAGAAAAGAAAAGGAAAAGAGAAAAGTAAAGAAAAGAGAAAAAAGAAAAAAGAAAAGAANGGAGTTGGCAACAAAGTTCAAGTAGGGAAGAAGAAGAATATTTTGAAGGCTGGGATCCAAGAGAAGGGAAAGAAATCTCTGGAAGAGCTGGGTCTATTCGTTGTGAGAGGAGAGGAGAGGAGAGGAGAGGAGAGGGGAGGAGAGGAGAGGAGAGGGGAGGAGAGGGGAGGAGAGGGGAGGGAAGGGGATGAAGCAAAGCGAGGCGAAGAAAGAGAAAAAACACTTTCCTGTGACTTTTGTCCAAATTTCAGCAATGTCTGTTCATATTTAATCTTTCCTACAGCTGCTGAGATGAGACTCTAAAAGATACTGAATCTCTTTAAGGTTGTGACACCATGCAGTTAGGTAAAAATGCCAATAGAAGGGACCATTGTCTGTTATTTGATGGTCATTGAAGAACTGTGCCATTAAGCAAACTGAAATAAATGAAAACATTTATTTCTAAAGAAGGAAATGCTCCTGAAATACTTCATATTTGGCAAAGTTTTCGTCAAAGAAAAAAAAAAATCAGTAAAGTTGAAATATTTATGTTCATATCTAGAAGTCTGACTTTTCACTTCAAGATAAGGTTTTGAGACTAAATTTAGCCTAATCAGATTAGTCGAAAGCGATGTGAAATGTTTAATTCCAGGTCCATTTAAATATTTTGGTCATGCCTTGTCAGTGGAAATTATTTCCCCTTCTGATTTCTCAGTTTGGCCATCTAATTAAAAGCAAAAATTATTTGCACGATCTATTCAAGAGGTCTGAACTCTGTTCTCAGCTGTAGACAAAGGGTTTGGCACTGGAGAACATGGCCTTCAGAGACCATGTGGTTGGTTTGCTGGAGTTATTTTCTCTTAGTTATTCATGTTGCAACATTTATCTCTGTGTTTTCTAGTCAGCCCATGCCCACAATCTCCCTTTGGAGAACAGAGCTATATGGCGCTGCTGTGTGGCAGTGCCAACACACACATTCTCAGTAGTTGGGAACAGCACAGAGAGGCTTCAGCTAGGAGGGATATGGGGGGAAGGACGAGTATTTACACATACCTTTCACGATATTGCCCTTAACAACAGACAGAACTAGGGAGACAGACCACAGGTTGCTAAGGGTGAATTTCTTTCCCTTCCCAGAGTTCCTTCTTGTAGCTTGAGTCCTACTAAAAAATTAAAGGTGACTTGGCTGACCAGAAAGATTGTATGTTTAGGTTAAGTGTATAATGGCCTCCATTCAGTGGAGCTGTAGAGAAAGCTTGGGATTTCCTAGACAACTCCTAAACCAGTAACAAATACAGTAAGTCTTTCCCCTTTGTCTTGGATTGTTAGAAATCTGGATGAAAATGTGAAAGCAATTAGGTCCTTCAGACCCCTCAAAATTACTGCACCATTCGCACCCTCTCATGAAGTCCCTCTCTGACTGTCTGAAATGGTCAGAAGGGATCTGCTTTCTGAAGCAGAATGTGCCATAAGGTCTTGTGGGTCGGCAGAGGCTTTGCACACACAATGTGCCTTTGCAGGCACAACTAAACCTTCCAGTTCAATGATCTTATTACACATAAGTGTGCTTGTTTTCTGGAGGGATGGACATATATAGGGCATATATAAACAAATTCTTAATCCTTAGTAATTAGCACTGCTTATGAGAGTGATAGACATAATAACTTCTCCTCTTTTGTTTTTAGATTTCAGGATGTGGCACACTGTAATGCACGCTTCTGTGTTGTTGCTACAAAAATACCCTGCTGCAAGGGAGGTGGGGGGATTTGTCTTCATTTGAGGGGGGTTGTAGACCAAATATGTCCCAAGCCTGTTCGATAGTCCTCTTGTAAATGAAATGATGACAATCCTCTTGTGACTAGGAAACATTCCAGAGCCAGGGTGTAGGGTTACACAATGGTACAGTGTCTTGCCCCTGATTTATAATTTGAGAAGCAGATTGCATTCAGACAGAATGTGAGCTGAACAATGAGGTTTCTAGTCCTGATCTCATTAACAGAGATTTATACCAAGAGGCTATTGTATCTCGTTCTTTTGGTTTGCCATGCCAGCAAACATTCATAAAGTTATTTAAAAAAGAAAGCTTCTGTCACACACTTAGGTCAGAAAGTTCTCAGGAAAATAGCTAGTCAAATATAGAGTGGTCTCAATCTGCACTTACTATGTCTTATGTTTCTGGCCTTAATATGTCTCAGAATGATTACTGGATCAAACATCACACTCAAGCTTATTACATGTAAAGATTTGTGGAGACACGGCTTAAAATGCCTTTTCACATATTTATGTTTGTTCACAGTTGAGTCACTCTAAGATAGCTTATTATTTGCAAATCAGACATAATCACCAAAAGAATGTTCTTCCAGTGCGGAAGAACCATTAGTAGGTGGAATAACAATAATATCCCGAGAGCTACTTTCCCTCCTGCCACCCCCAGAGCCTCTGTGCTAAATGAAAGGTCATAAAGACATGGCCTGGAACCCGCTCTTTGCTGACAGTCAAGTAGTCATTGTGCACACAGAAGAGTATGCACAGCACATTAATTAATGTTTCAATAATGCTGCCAGGCAATTTGGCCTGACCACCAGTAAAAAGAAAATGGAGGTCCTTTTCCAGTCTCACCGCACTAGAAAATAGCCTGGCCCAACCACATGTGTTGACAATGCAGCTCTGAAGCCTGCAGACCAATTCTGCTACCTCAGCAGGAGTCTGTCTCGGAGTGTCACGGCAAGAGATGAAGTCACACAGAACACAGCAAAATCCAGCACGGCTCTTAGGAGATTAAAGGGCAGTGTATCTGGAATACAGAAGGCATCTGGCTTCAGAGTAACTAAGTGCCACCCAGCTGTCATCACCACTTTTTCGTACTCCTGTGAAACATGGGCAGTTTATCATTACCAAGGCATGTGACTTCCCAATTCCACCTGCACTGACTTTTGTGCTGTTGCTGGTATAAATAATCATACAGTGCAATTAGCCCATTATTCACCATCCTGTTACATACTGAGTGCTGTAGTAATACTCCCGTAAGCTACGTTCCCCCAGACAGCTGATGCACATGTCAGATGAGAGGCCACTCAAACCCAAATTCAATGGTCAAGTTTACATATATTAAACAGCTGAGAGTAGATGAGGAGACAAGGCAGAGGAAACATGTCAGGCAAATCTTCAGATGGCAGCCAGTTCCACATGATGGAAAACTGCTGCTAAATAGCATCTACTCTTGCAAAGAACATGGATCAGCCACATCACACGTAGAAAGAAAGAGAGTAACACTATGCAGTGCAGGGGCATGGGGGAAAGTGGGTGTTTTGAAGATTGACAGCGACGTCTTTGGTATGTGCAATTTGTACTGTAAAAACAGGACATGTTTCTCCCCAGTAAAGGTACAACAGCTGAGTCTTTGCATGTTGAATTAGCAACAGAGATCATCCTTACATCCTAGTGTGGGACTGTAGCTACACCTTCCTTTTGGTCTCCTCTGTCTGAACTCCTAGTAGAGATAAAAACAAATAATGCAGCATCCTCTC
Source organism: Fregata magnificens (assembly GCA_013389945.1). Lineage (NCBI taxonomy): Eukaryota > Metazoa > Chordata > Aves > Suliformes > Fregatidae > Fregata > Fregata magnificens. Next base: position 26,839 of record WAAD01038845.1, read on the forward strand.
AATTAGTTCCTGGCCTCACTGTTATAGAAGAGAGTTGCACAGTATTTTTAATCTGCATTTTTAATACAGATTTTGAAATGGATTCAGGTTATCTCAAGCTTCATATTATGTACCTTTTCTCCCTGGTGAGCCTGGGGAAATAGGAACATCTTGCTCACTTTGTCTGTGCTATTCATTGTTTTGCAAGCTTTTTCCAGAAGAGTTCAGACTGTACTGCAATAGCAGCTTTTCTATCTTGCTAATGACTTGTCGCTGAATGCCAGACAGCCCAAATATGGAATAATTAGGATAGTAATGGATGACATTTTCTAGGCAATATGTGAATGATAAGCTTTAACTAACTTTGGCAGTCTTCCGCTTAATCCATACCTTTTTTCCTTTGGCTGAACATTTGGTGTTAAGTGACAGAAAAATGTGAACTTTTCCTTCTTTTTTCCCCCCAAACGTATTAACTATTCTTTATCTCCCACAATAGCCACATTTCCCATAAATCTTATTTTCTATCAAGGAAGTTCTCCTTTACAAGTTTCCTATCCAAGTGCAATTGATTTCTAGCATTTTATGCTTCCTTTAGTATGAAGAGCTGGAAGACACAATCCAGAGAGTTTGTTCTAATCCCGCTACTAAAGCTCTGTCAAAGTGCAACGATCTGACATGGCAATGCTTAAAGCAATGAATCCTATGTTAAATCTTTGCAACCAAAAAACTTTTTCAATTGTCTTTCATGTTTCCCTTCTTGGAAAGCTGTCAGCGCCATTCACACCTTCCTACTGCACTACTTACGGCAGGATCACCCAGCGTCCCCTCTGAAAACTGCACTTCTCATGTTTCTGAGGACCTAGCCCCAGAGTGGGAAAAGCAGGGCTGGGTTTATGCAGGAGGATGCTATGCAAAAGCTTCTGGCCTCAGCTTTGGAATCAAGCTCCATAATGTGCTTTCTTAAATCGTATTTTGTATTCACACACTCAATCAAAATGATAAGAGCCATGTTATTAGATCCACACACTTTGATTTTGAAAAAGATAAACTTGACAGAAAGGCTCCTAAGGGTAAGAGCCACTCATTATGGCAAACTCACTGTCAGAGGGACAGCTCTGACCATTAGACCCCTACGCAAAAGGCAACCAGGGCCACCTCTTCCACCCCTTACCTTGCTCTGATGTGTGTTCCATGTTACCTGGATCTGTTAGGTGTACTTTAAGGGTACCTCATTTTTCAGAGCACATATACTCAGGGACATGTAGATTTGGGCTCTCAAATGTCTTAGACCTAGGACTGATGCCCAGATAGTCTGTTAACCTGAGGTAGTAGCATTCCTGTGCATGGGTGGGAGCCAAACTTTGGATATGGATTAGGCACTGGACCTGTGTCCTGATCTTATTTATCCACTTAGATATGTGCATGTCATTCTGAATCTTCCCAGAGGTTAATATCCTTCAGAGAACTAAACAATTATTCCTGGCTTCTAGTCACTCTAATATATATATACACACCAATAGTCATGGCAGTTGTGCTGTCTCATTATCTCAATGAATTAGGACAGGGAAAAGGAATATAAAAGACTTCCAACCTTACTGAGGTTATGTCCTACTCTAATAAACAAACAGCTCTCTCCAGAGTCTTTCTTTTCCATGGCCCAACCACATGATCCAATCTCAGTGCTGTTGAACCCCTGTTAGGCCCCTTGCTGACAAGCTCTGATAGCTCTTGTTAGAATCATAGAAGCATAGAGTCATTTAGGTTGGAAAAGACCCTTAAGATCATCAAGTCCAACTGTGGCCCAATGTTGGGCCATTTAAGGAGTCACAGACCTCATCTGTCCATCCTCCCCATCTCTGAGGATTTGCATCCCCACAGCTCAGTTCTACTTCACAGCCCAGACCATGGTAGGTAATACCCAGGGCTGGGACCTGGGGCACCTTGGGGCTCTGACTCACAAGCCTCATCACAGACAGCACTGCCAGTAAAAACACAACAGTGCTATTTGCCAGGCTATCCCCAAGTGATGTTAGACAGGGGACATTCAAAGAAGAAGTAATTGGATAAAAAATACTACATACTTGCAAAAGAGAGAGACCCTGTATGCTCACAATACCCACCCACCTTCCCCTCTTTTCAGGGACCTGGTAGATGTTTCATGCTCTTTCTAGCTGTGAGTGCATGACAGGAAAGGAGATGGCACAATAATAAACACTGCACAGAGACTATTTCCAACAAGGAAACTGCACCTGGCACTCCATGTCAAGACAGTGACTACACAAATACATAGATGGTGGCTACATAGGTTAACATCTCGAGGCTTTCTGATTGCAGTTAAAACAAGTTTGTTTTCTTTTCAGTTTAGGCCTATTGTGTTTTTTTTTTTTTCTCTGTTGTCTTTAAATCCATTGCCAGATCAATAGCAAAGGAGAATGGTTTCAGGGCCAGAGGCAGAGACTTCTGGATCCAACTTCGGCAGGCAGGGAAGGAGAAGAGGAAAGGAGGAGGAGTTGCAAACTGAGTTAACTATGGACAGCACTGTTCCCAGGAGACCCTGCAGCAAGGTGCAGAGCTTGCCAAAAGTCATTTGGGCACACGCGGTAATTTCAACAGCCAGATCTACTGAACTGGCTCCAGCACAGTTGTTGTCTAAATATATTACTTTATTCACCATGTAGGGTCCAATGCAACTGTCCTTCATGCATGGAGAGAGCATATTGTCCCTAGCTTTGTGTAACTTTTTATTGGCATTTATAGCAGACTCAGTCTCATCTCTTCTTTCACCTGATTCCTGAGAATCAGTTTTGCATTATAGCAACCCAAATGATGAGAACATCATCAGGGCAAACTTTGCCTGCATAACATATAGAAAACTATATTGAAATTGTTTTGAGCATGGCTCATCTCCATTCTTCATCCAATACAAAAAGAAATTTCAAGACCAGTTCTAAGTTGTTCTGCATCTGCCATTAATGGAGGAACAGAGACCCCATACAAAAGAAAACTCCATACTTTCAACCCAAGACCAGAACAGCATGAAAGAAGGTCCGTACCATCTCTCTGCAGAATGCAGAATGCCTCAAGGGTCTATTTTATGAGGTCCTATCATCTGGGCTGAGATGATACAAAAGCAGTAAATACTAAGATTCTTTCACCTCTCTTTGCAAGTGACCTTTTAGGCTCGTAGCATTTACCCAAAGAAGCTGCTCCAGCAAAGCGCTTTTCAAGTTCCCTGTTGGTCTTATCAAAGATTTTTAAATGCAACTATATACAGGACAAAATCTCTGATGAAGAAGATAATTGAGAGACACTAAATCCAAATGGTCATTTGTTAAGTATGATTATATTATAGAACAAGTTGGTTATAATAGATCAGATGCTATTTGGAGAGTCAGATATCCGTAGTAACTCAGCATGCTGATAGCTCAGAATCTGTTACTCACAGATTTTCAAAATGTTGGGGATCTACACCACAGGGAAGGGGAGCATTATAAAAGCTATGGTGCGATATTCTTGTATTATTATATACGAATATATGTAATAAGTATTTTGGTATATCTACTATATTGTATAGATATAGTATTATTATATGTTGCTAATAATGTCATTACATACTTATTTTTATATTGGTGTTTTCTACAAAATGAGAAGCCAAGAAAAACCTTGAGTTTTGTGGCTTGCTGCATGAGCTAGGAATATAGAAAATATAGGAGGAGATTACTTTTCTTTTGAATGTAAAAGCTAGATGATTCTGAAGAAAAGTGGCACTAGTCTCTGCAGAATACCTTCATTTGGATTTTGTGTTATTGATAAAAATCCAAATTCAAGACAAATATGTTGCCATGAAATCATCAAAAGAAGTGGGGTTTTTTCATTTTGGAAGGAGAGAAGGTGAAATAAGGTATTCAGCATACTGAAATGAATAACTTTTGTACAATGTTATAATAGTCCAAGGTTTTAAAAGGCAGCTTCAGAAGCTTTTAGTGACATCTGAAGGGACAGGGTTCAAAGTTCCCATTCATTTTAATGGAAATTGGGTGTCCACATTTTTTTGAAAGATTTGAAAATATCAGGTATGATTTATAAACCAAGTACAAATACAGCATTTGAACAGCACCCAAAAAGAGCAATAAATGTACAGAGCACATTGCAGCAGATCAAGGTGAATCTAATGGAAATGCCTAGTTCAGTTCCTGAATACCAAAGTATAAATCCTTTCCAGAAGTCACATACAAGAGACTTTGAAAAATAACATAATTCTTAAAATCATACAGATTTTCCCTGTCAGCCTGGGTCAAAATTCTCTTTCAGTGGTACGTAGCTGCCAGCCCTGTTACCTTTCCCCTGAGAGCTGACTACAAGCACATAACTTTGTGGCACTGCACTTACAGCCCTGAACAGTCGTGTCAATTTAGCTTGGCACTGCATACAACATCTGGCCATAATTAATACAGCATTTTAAGATCCTTCTGGTACTATTAAATGCAAGGTATATTAAACCCAATGAGTCTAGAAGTTACTCTTTTTTTTTTTTTTTCTGGGGAAGAGAAAAACTGACAGGTCAAGGAAGACAGTTACTAACATACTTTAAAAAGCAGGAGTACTAGATTTCACATCTCTGCCTGTTCTTCAGATCTCTTTTGTCATTAATAAGACAGTACTCACACATTAGCGTATGGGGTATCAGATGGCCCTTTTGTGCTTATTCATTTCCTACAAAGAACATAACTACCGTGACTGCTCATGTTTCCTTTGGCAGCTGAGTGGCTGGAGGCTTAACATGCCGTAAATCTGCAGCTGTAGCAGAGCCCAAGTCCCACCAGGTCCACGGCCGCTGTGTTTGCTGTGTGCTGAGGAGGGCCCCCAAGTTGCCCCCCCGGGCCACTGTGTGTCACCCACATCCCACTGAGGTCTGCACCCCTACCCTTCACTGTCTGGCCACCATGGGGGGACTGGATGTAAGACGAAAGTTATCCCTTGGTGGCCTACTGCTGCTGTGTATGGATTTATTCAGAAAGTTTGAAGAAAATGTTAAAAATAATTGAACGGTACCATTGTAGACTGAGGAATTAGAAGTTTTGTATGTCTCCTGTGGATGTGTAGAAATTATATGTGAGATAATTGCCATATGCTTCCTTTATAACAACTGGAGATAAATAGATAATTTTAAGGTATGATTCATCTATCCCTATATATCTAAAACAGGTCAGATGAATCAGTCCCTAAAAGTGCCTATTTGTCTCTAATGACTTGAAAGAGAGCTTAGAGACTAGCTCAGACATAAGCACTGTGCCATTAGACAGATCCAGAAGAGGTCTATTGACTTCTTTTCTTCACTTTTTCTCTTAGCATACTGGGTTGGGTTTTTTTAGCTAGATCTCAAGCTGAGATTACCAAAGTTAGCTACAAAAGGATGTATAAAATGAGAACTTGATCATCACCAGTGCACCCTGTGGCACATCCTGGCCAAACTGGTCACGTCCCTGTAGACACAACTTTGTTCACTTGCAGTCAATTCTCCTTTATCCAAGTAACTGAAGAGTTGGGATTCCACAAGTAAATGAAAAAATGTGTTTCCAAACCTAAACGGGGGAAGTTTGAAATCTCTGCATCCTAATTCCTAGCGTGTCCGCTGCAACTGGTACACTGGGTGTGCAGAAGCTAAGCTGAGTCTGCATAGATCAATCTGGCTGTATCTCTATCAGTAAATAAAAGGGACCAGAGCCAATTCTCTAGCTCCAAAAGCAAGTGGCATGCCACAGCTTGCAATTGTACAGCCAAACTCTCTTTCCAACTAGAGCAGGTGTCTTTGTTCATATTGCATTTGGGAAGAGTCCCAGGACTGTGCCAGGCCCTGAGCTGGCCTTGGACATTCTCTGGGAAAGTGCTAGCTGGCACAGGCCATACCATGCCAGGGACTGTGCTGCCAGTTAAACTGTATAGACCATTAACAGGTCAGTGCCTAAACCCATCCCCTGCATTACTACGTGCTCCCAGTGTAGCTATAGAGGTGGTTTAAGAGTCTAATAAAATACATTGGCTCAGACATACTGCTATGTGAATGCAGGTTGCAGTTTCCATCATGCAGCCAGATCATACATCTCTGTACCTAGGACATGGTTTAACTTCAACAAAGATAATCTGGCCACCAATATTGGACAATTGGCTGTATTTTCAATATCATATCACATCATGAGCGTATCAAGGGAGAACAGTATATTAATTTTAATTCATTAATATTAAACCGGAGTGGAGTTTTGTATTACACCTCCCTAGACTCAATCTTTCAAGGCAGAATTTTCAATGTTACCAAAATAATTTTCCCAATCCAACCTGACCAACTCTGCTATAAAGGTCTGAGTTACTCTAGGTGGAAGATTTAACACACAGGAAAAAAGCTATTTCAAATTTAGTAAACAAGAAGTGCATCTATAGTGTCTCGTTGGTGTCTGCTAGAGTTTTGTGCTCAAGTCTTATCTCCTGAATGTCCACACTACATTACATAGTTCACTCTCAAGCTCCACTCTGGAGCAAGCTCAGTTGTTTCTGGGCTGGGAGGAACTAGGCAGAGACTAAGAGATGGTGTGTGCCAGTGTCCCACCCCCACATTGCATGAAGGTACAGTATGAGTGTGACTCATGTTGGATTTGGCTTCTCCCAGACTAACCAGTATTTCAGCAGGCCTCTTGATGGCCTCATGTCCTAAGCTACCCTTCTTGTTACACAACAAAAAGACATATCTGGCAGCCTGTGAAGCAGCTTCCCAACAGCAGCCCAGGGCAACATCTTAAGAGGACCGTACTCAAATCAATGGCTCCATTGTCAGAAAGTTTTCTTAGCAGCAATTTAAAATTATACTGAGTGCCATAGCACAAGCTGGTTTTATACAAACCGGAGAGCAGTGCTGGTTCTAGTTCAGATATCTATCTGTACATCTATGTATATGCATATGAATTTTGTCTCCCATATGTATATATGTGCGTGTGTGTACATACATGCAGGAGGAGTCACAAGCCCTTGGGCATAGGCAGGCATAGCTGCCTAGCCTATACCAAGGTACATGTGATCCTTGTAAGCACGGCTGCAGCAGAGTTCTTCGTGATCCATGATTGCTGTGACCATGATCTTGAGAAGCAGGTCTCTGCTTTGCTTCTCCAGACACAAGTTTTACTGAGAATCCTGGGGAGGAGCCCTCTTCCTAGGCTGTGACACATACCCCTATAGACTCACAAGTCTAATGGATTCATTGTCACTGTTGCTCTGGTCGCTTGTTTTTAAGTTTTCACAGCAACTGGGTATTTTTTTCTTTAGGGCATATTTATACTGCTAAATGAAAGAGGACCAGGTAATAAGCTCAGGCATTCACACTTATCGTCACACTGCTTAATTCTTTGTGCTCTTCTTGACTGTTTTGGACCACTCCAGTTGTCACTAAGAGAAGTCAGTTGTAGAGGGAGTTGACCCTGTGGAGTGTGGACACAAGCCAGTCAGTGCTATTCGGCCTCAAGGCTTGAATCAGCTCAGCAGTATAAACAAACACAGCCAAACAGTCTGTATGTTCAATGCGATGAAAAGGAGCAAACAATTCTGATTCCATTTAATGCCAATTTAGGGTTCTTAACGCTGCCTTTCCCACAAATCAAGCTGTTGCATTGTCTAGCTAAGGGCTTTTGTCCAATGACAGGATGAGAGTTTGAGAAATCTATCTGTTCTGATAATGTTGCAAGGAGTGTTCAGGTTTACTATCAATGCCTCACTAGGACATAGTCAACATGTTAATTTTGGTAAAATAAAAGTCTGGAATAAGGAAGACATTAAAAATAAACAGGATCCTAGGAAGGGCATTCACTTTAATTTTATGTTTATTTTTCCCCAGAGGGGAAGAGGTAGAGCTTGCCAACCTTTTAAGTTGCTTGCTAACTGCATAACGAATGGGGATAAGTTAACTCTGATTATGTTTTCAATTTCCTTAGGGAACTAGACGCCAATGTGTTTGAAGTTTTTCTGTTAACATCTGAATACTTCTATGCAGGGGCCACCTTACGCATCTAACATGATCTTCAGTGCTTCCAACTTAATCAAATTTATCTTGTAACCAGATGATTTGCCAGAATTACAGTTCACAGGATATTTCACATCGCTGATCTAATTTATGACAAGTAAGAGGATGTAAATATATAGGTATAAAAAATTGCTTCCTGAGACCCCTTGTTTATTCCTTGAATACTCTGCTGTTCCCTTATTAACTCTCAATGTGTGTTCTAAATCTAACTTTTAAAAGTATGTTCTTTAAAATTATGTATTAAGATTGAAACCTAATTATCCACCAAGAGTGCTATGTTTGCATCTTGAGATACTCACATATGAATAATATGTACGACTCCAGTCCTTTTGCTGTTGAATTAAAAGGCAGAACTCAATAACTATAGTGGGAATAACACCTGAAACATTTTCAGGGACCTAAAATGGAGAAGAGAAATGGCTAGCAAGGAAAGAAAAAGAAAAAAAAAGCTAACACAACCAAAACCAAACAAAAAAAAACCCCACAGCAGCAAAGCTTGTTTATGAATTAAATTTACCTTTCAAGGAAAAAAAAAAAAAAAAAAGACCTTACAGCCAATTCCAGGCTTGTCAGGCATACTTAGTTCTGTTAGAACAGTCTTTTGGAAAAATCTTTGTATCTCTTTGTCCTTATGGAATAAGGAAATGCTTACAAGCTCTCTAGAAAATTAAATAATGTTTTCTGAAATCTATGGAGATCTCTAGATACAATTATAAAGCATCAGATTGTGTACCATTCTGAATGCATTCAAAAGATGATTTTGTAAGCTCTGAAGGAAGTTATGGGTTTATTAAGAGCACGTTATCCTTTCCCTACTTGTTGTGTCTTGGGTACAGGCTTGAAAACCCTTAACACCTCTCCTTCAGATTACAAACTCTTTTATTGTATGCATATGTCTGGCACAACTAGTCTATTTTTTGGCAAGGATCTCTTGGTCTATTGTTATATAAATAATTTCTCTAAATGTTGCATTTTTTTTTCTAAGAGGGTCTTAATACCCAAACATTTACCACTCTAGTCTAAATATTCCTCAGCTGAACTACAACAAGATTAGGAAGACAACTGCAACTTTAGAGAACATGGCAATGATCCCGTTGTCCCCTCTGGGAGCCAGACTGGGCACTGTAAATCGTGTACCCTTCAGAAGAAAAAGACCTCACATCCTTCTATCAGGACTTCTGGTTTTGAAGTTTGTAAGTTGAAACTTTTAGCAACCACTTCTTTGCTCAAGCTCTAGCAAGGAGAATTTTAATTTAGACACTGAAATACAGAAAGTATTAAAATCAAAAGTAAAATGTTGCCACTTCTCTTTCAGACCCATTGCTAAGGTATAAAAGCAGATTATCCATTCTTCATCATGTCAGCTGACCAGGAAGGACAATCCTGTCTCTTTTGCAGGGGATGGAACTGATTGGTTTCCATCAATTTTCATAGTTTCTGGCTCAAATTGGCTTCTTGTTATTCCAAATAAAAGGTATATATTCTCGGAAACACTTTAAGAAAGCATTTGCATATAATTTTATTCAAATGATACTGTGCAGAATAACAAACAAGTGAGACTCTTACCTGGCCCATACCTTACAATGAGTTAGTCACTTCCTCATCAGGCCAGTATTGCTTTAGTAACTGAGCCATATGCGGTCTTGGAAGGCCAAGAGGAAGCTCATCTCTTTTATACTGATTCTTTCAAAATGGAGTCAAAGGGAAGATGGGATTGATGCTGACATTCCAACTACACAGCATGATTTGTAAGACCTGAGGACTGAAAGGAGATGGAAACACCTGGTGGGGAAGACAATGTAAGGACAGTTTCTAGAAGAATTTTTTACACTTGCAAAGTATACTGTCCTGCTGTACTTACTGTGCATCTGCAGCAGCCTTTTTGTTCAACTATTTTGCAGGTGCAAATTTATTCTCACCAGATAAATCACAGAAGCAAACTAGCGTACATATCTTATCTATTGGCATCTGTAGACAAAGTGGTGAGCTCTCTGATTTGGTTTCCTATCAGAAGACATGCACAAGATTTAGGCCACACATTTCATACCCATAAACAAGAGTTCCACACTCTCCTTGCAGTCTTGGACCTGCATCTGGGGAGAGGAATTGCTTCCTTCAGCAGGGATTCTGAGGCATACTACTGTCAGGAGATCAGTATTTAACACTGCACAGCAAATCACACAGCAGCTTAGAATAGAAAATAGAGAAGAAAAACATCAGCTGATCCAGGAGGAGGAGTTTGCAAAGATAACATAGCAATCACATTCTCTGATGCGTTATTTTTTTCTGTTGTATAACTGGAGGTTTTGGATAAGCAGGCTTTCATTAGATAATCCCAATTTGTAGGAATCAAAACCAACTTTACCAAAACTCATGCAGAGTTCTGAACAAAAACCTTCCCAGTTTCCTGCCACCAAAAAAGCACTGCTTGGTAGGATAATCAGTAGCTTGGTCTTTCCTGGCCTGTGAATTCAAGACAGAGCTACTGTGCAGATAGATCTGGATTTCTAGACTCTATATTGTTGTTCCCAGAGCCTAAAATTTCTAACTCTAAAGAGAGCTTCACCCTAGCGCTGAGGAAGAAGCCTGGACACTTGGCGACCTCCATCATAAGCTGTGGAACCCAAGTTTTAGACTTTCAGCTCTCCCTGGGAGACTCCATAGGGTTTTCCTGACTACTAGAAACCCTGTAGACTCCTCCAACACTGACAAAAAGCCCCAGATTTGCCAACAGGTGAGAATTAACCACAGAATTCCTGGAACTCAAACCAAAATGGTTACCTATTTTCAAACCTATTTCCTGGTTCTTCTGTAGGAAATGTAGAAATGTCAAGTTTTTGTTCAAACCCGGCAACAGTTTTGTTTTGACACCAGTGTTTCCTAAATTGACCCTATATTTGTTGACTTCAGGCTGTGCTGCCCTAATGCATCCAAAACAGATATCCTTGAAAGGCTACCATCACTCTTCAATTAGTCCTGATTGCTATAGCCTGTCTTTTAGGTTGAGTAGAATAACAAGAACCTTTTGCTTCAGACTTTTACATGGGTGCCAATCTGCTTCCAGGTACTTATTATCCCTAGGTCCGTAGACATGTTTGTCTGTCCTAGAGCTGAATTTGCAGAGATGAACAAGGACAGTCATAGCACCTGATGCTTAGCGAGGAACCCATTATCACCAGCTCTCTGTCAGAATCTTATTCTCACTTTGAGCAGGTCAAATTGCATGAAACATCTCTCTTACTCTGCCTTTTCCATGACAGGAGGTACTGGCATTACCTCTAGAAATAAATGTCTTGGCTGATAGTCTATTGGCTGCTGTGGAAGTCATAACTGTGGAGGAAAACCGCAAAACAGTCGGTTGGAAAATTTCAAAGGAAAGAAAAAAAAATTTCCCCCAAAGAAACCTTTTCTTGGTATTTTCTTTATTTTTGTGGACAAGCCTACAACGACCTTAATCTTGACTTTGTGGAACATCTGTCCTACACCTAAATAGCATCAGGATTCAAAGTGTGGACTTTCCTCTTTTATGTGACTTCCCAAGCCCAATAAGCATTCCCAGAGCTGTTCTGGTAGACAGAATCCTGCCAAAACAAGAGAGCCAGTGGCTGTGTTACCCTTATCCTTTCATCTGTGTGGGTAAAACTGGATTTTACCCACAGGGGAAATGTGTATTCATCTATCGCCTTTTATAACTTCCAGATCAGAAGGCAGTATAGGACAGATCTCTGTCAGTCTCGCTGTTGAAACTGTCTCTCTTTGCGTAGAAGCGTAATAGTTGTTGTGCTGAAGAGCATGAAAATGACCGTAGAATTAGTTGCTAGAGTATTCAACTGAAATCAGGGAGACTTCAATCCAAGGTCGCACCTCAGTTCTCATAATTCATATGAAACTTCTCCTTTTGTCAGATACTGTTTCCTGTTGACTAGTTTAGGCATCTTTTTGCTTGGAGTGGGGCTTTTGGGGGATCTCTGTAACTATTCACATTTTGAAGTGGTAGCCCAGACATGTAACTAAGAATCTGGATCTTGATGGGCATCTCAGCCCAACAAAGCTACCTTCTATGTCCTTTGTGGGTCTAGTGCTAAATTACTTGCTTAAATTGCAGTAGAAGCTTTGTGGTCACATTGGGAACTGACTTCAGTTCTCCAAAGCGCAAAAGAAGCAATTCACAGTGGAGCCCATCGTTTCCTCCCCTTTCTGGGAAGAATAGAATAACTAGATTTCTTTACACAATTGAAAACAATAGCAAGAAAAAATCTGCATGGGAATTTAGACTAAATAGTTTAAAATAAACCCCCAAACATAAGGCATTTTATAAAGGTCAAAGAACAAATATTGCAGTTCAGCAAAGACCTCATCATTTTAGTAAACAAATTGGAAAACAGAGCAATTTCTCCACCCTCCCAGGCTGGTTCAGAGTTTAGATTGTCAGCCTCTCAGATGGCCTAGGTTAAGATTCATGATTATGCAATGAAGGATGCTTGTCAGACTGAATGGAAGATGACATTTGGGTATCTTATTATAGAACACTTCATAAACTTTGTTTAAACAGTATAAACAGCAGACAAAGGAAACTGGATTTTGCAATAAAAGTTATTTTTATGAAAGCAAAAGTCACATGACCTCTTACCCAGCTTTTAAGAGAGCAATAGAACTTGCTTTGCCTGCCAGCCCTGAAAAAAGACTGAATTTAATGTCAAAGACAGAGGTCTTGCTAGGCAACAGTGCTACATTCCAAATCTTACATGTTTATAGCTTCCCCCCTTGCCTTAACCCCACCCTCTCGATGAGAAAAAAAAATGCAGTTAGGCTTAACCCTTCCTAGCCTTTGACTTTTACAGCAGCTGAGACCACCCTGATTTTTCACTAGGTAGATTTTTTGAAGTGAAGTGTATTGATGGGTAGCTGGCATACATGTGACATATTCATAAACACTCAGCTCACATGCACTGCAGGAGAGAAATGAAGGTCTCTGTGGGTCCTAAATATCCTAATTTCAAACCATTCATGTCAAGCTACACTGAGATTTGTCACTGACGTATCCCTCTCAATGTAAAATCAATACTGTAGGCAAGCCCTTGCTTGTTCCTTGCTAATTTCAACACATACACATTTCTCCAAGTCACCCTAAGAATATTTTTGGTAAATATATCTTGCTGGAAAACCACACTCAGTTTCCTTCTGAAATGAAGCTTTCCTTTTTCCTCACTGAGACCTTTTATAAACTCCTCTAATGCAGTATCACTCCCTGTAAAGCCCTCAGTACTGACTGAATTTTGTATTTGATAACCCCAAAATGGAAACCCTATAAAATCCCATTCAATAAGAAGGAGAGCCAAGGAATATCAAGGTGAATAAGTAACAGAATAAGCACCCAAGGAGTATACATTAGTGATATGCTTATTACTGATCTCTAATTCAGTAGTCCAATATAAAATACGCAAAAAGAATACTTTTACATATAGGAATAATATCGTATATAGCCCTTTTCAGAGAAGAAAAAATGGTGGAAAAGATAGTGGTGATATTTCTGCCCACTATTTTTAATGAAAGTCAAGAACTGGCTGGCTTTGGTACATACAGTGAAGGAGCTGTGAGTGAGACACAAATGCTATGGCACAGAGAGCAGCATAGAATGCAAAGATCCCTGAGGGTCAGTGGGAGGAGAAGGAACAAAGTAACGCAGGGTTGGGTACAATGTGCCAAAGGTGGGAGGGAGTGAGGGAAGGTGCACAGGAACCAGGATCCTGGAGATAGCTGTAATTTGCTCATAGGTACGGGGGAGTGGGGATGTACAAAATACTGGTGGGGAAGATAATAGTCTTAGATGCTTTACCAAGAGTATAGGTGGAGAATAAAGTGTACAGAGCTAAGAGGGATATTAAGCAAATTTACAATAGAAGGGACAGGTGTGCTTTTTCAGCCACTCAGCCAGCACCTCCACAGCTGGAATTCACCCCTGAATCCTAACTTTAGGTGCCTGTTGGGTAGATGTATACATGTAACATGTACATTTGGTATACATGCAATAATACATTCAATAGAGTTCAAGTATGGAGTTTAGGGTGTTTTTGAGCTCACCTTATGGTAGACATCTCGTCAGCTGAATAAATCCATAGACTCTAAGGACAGTACTGACTTGGGACTCAATTCAGATCCCTGCACATGGCCACCTAGTTCCATCTGAGACAAAGCAGAGTATCTATCTCCTTTATGGAGCTGGCAGATATACCATTACTTAGAGTAGACTAAGCCTCCAGCTGCCATTCCAGAAAATCAGAAAAGGGGTATCTGGGGCAATCTGAAAGGCACCTTGGGCATCTGAAATGCTTCTCTATGCAATTAAATTGAGATCTTGATCTCCCCTGGTGATAATGGAAGCTTAGATGTCCTGTAAGTGTCTACAAGTAGACACCTAAAATTAAGTCTCTGAAGCTAAAACACACGCCCAGTTCTCAGCTCTCACCTCTAGGTCTAGTGCCATTTGAAATGCCCACCTGACCTCCAGCCACCAGTCTGGAGCAGCACAGGTGTCCTTGAGGTCTTCTGTCATATCTGACAGCCTCATGAAGATGTTCCGGTCCCTTGAGGGATCTTAAATGGTAGCAGACACCAAGTTCAAGGTGTCTGCCTCATCAGAGGCACCAAGCCTCCAGCATCTAGAACTTCAGTCACTCCCCAAAATACCCTGATCACTGTCCAGAGAAAACCAGCACATCCTGTAGCCTGGTACTGCTGTACTCATGCATGTAGAAGGGCGAGGAACTGTTACACTTTAAAGGAATTTGTTTTCAACACAGGAGATGTGAGCATCAAAATTCAATGAAGACAAAAGCACATCTATAGGCAAAATTTACTTCTTAATATATATGTAAAACTGTGCTGGGTAACTAACAGAACACCTTGCAGTACGGCTACACAATTGTCTACAAATAATAAGGAAAAAACCCAATTAGTCAGGTTCAGTAAAAAGCATTTAAAATAGGATTGCTGAAGAATTTGTGTGCCTAAATCCAAGATTACTTCAATATTTCATATTAGCCAGGCAGTCACTGGATAAAAGTAGTCTTTGTCACTTGAACAGACCCCAGAGGTGCCCCCTCCCTCCTAGGGGCCCTAACCAAGAAGTTATAGAGACAAATTCGTTTATGTTCTCCAACTACTATAGTAAAACGTTATTTTCTACATAGAGAAACAGTTTCTGAGATACAATTACCCAGATGCCTTGTAAGCTTTTGTATGTAAACTATAGATGAAAACTATGTATGTAAGCTGTATGTTTTTGGCTTGTGGTCCTAGAAGAAAGGGAGTATAGTGCTGAACTCTCAAAGCATAGCGTGAATTTGAAACCGAGCTTCTCAGTTGCTACTTGTGTATACGAACAACTCATGTATTGCTTGAAAAGAGACATAGCAGCTCAGTAACCCTTTTCTCTTCTGCTGAGTTTAAAAGAAACAGCAACCCATACCTAATTTAGAGAAACGGTGTTCAGACACCAGCCTTCAAAGGAGAGCTTTAAGGCACTGAATCTCCAGGGGAGTACATAAATTGTATAAGAGAAATGAGACTTAAGTGCATGAATCCTCTTTGTTTCCCTCTTAGATAGGCCTGGATGGTGTCACACACACTTTGTTGTGTTTCCTGGGCCTCATTCTAATTCTTACTGTGCATGGCTTCAAGTTGCGTCAGGGGAGGTTTAGATTGGACATTAGGAAGAATTTCTTTACTGAAAGAGTGGTTAGGCATTGGAACAGGCTGCCCAGAGAGGTGGTGGAGTCGTCTACCCTGGAGGCGTTCAAAAAAGGTGTAGACGTGGCACTCCAGGGTCTAGTTTAGGAGTCATGGTGGTGTTAGTTGATGGTTGGACTTGATGATCTTAGAGGTCTTTTCCAACCCAATGATTCTATGATTCTATGATCTCCAGCATCTCATGTTTCTTTTTTGAGGACAAAAGAAAATTTAGGCATTGCAATGCTTTGATGCCTAAACTCACTTTTGGTATGTAGCCTCACAGATTTTCTTTGCTACTTATCTCTAAATACTTTTTATGATGCATATTATAAATCACATAAATGCATAAATCGGCATTGCTTTTTGAATTAAGCCTCATAATAGGCTGTAGTGCACATATAAAGCAATATATCACACGTCCTTTGGAAGCAGAGGTTATTAATAGAGCAGTCACTCAGAAATACCAAAATTGATTAAACTAAAACAGGCAACATGGACAAATCTAGTATAAACACAACCATCTTTCTACCACACACTGTCAGGCAGCAGCAAGAGGGGGCTGCTCTGTAAGATGGGGTGAGCTGGGAGCTGAGGGTGACAGTGAGGCTGGTAGGGCAGTGCCCTCCCTGACACAGCCCTTTCCCACAGCACCCCAACCGGAACAGCAAAACAGGTCTGGTGACAGTGACCACATTCAACACAAGTCCAGATCACCAGACCAGTCCATGGTGATGAGACAGGTTGAGTCTGAGGTCAGGCTCACGATCAGTGGGGGTTCATGGCCAGGCACAGGCATGCTGTCCAGGCAGCTCCAGTGAGGAGCAGGGTCAACAGCTGGGGCTGAAACACAGCTCCCAAGCCAAGAGGATGTGGCTCGTATTGAGGTGCCTCACAGCCCTGCCTCACCCAGCTCTTCTCGCAGCCATCTGACCCAAGGTTACGGCAGAGCTGGCCTTGAGTGCAGGCAGCCACATCACTGGGGAAAAGTGGTTGCTGAGTTTCTGCAGGGCCCTGTCACTGTGATCCAGAAATAAGCTTGCTAGGACAGTGGTAGGTTAACTCAGGGGACATGACACCAGCCCTAGTAGTTGAGGCACTTTAGATGTAAAAGCTGTGAGCTTCCTCATGCTGAAAGAGGCTAAAATCCAGATTTCCCTCTTCCTGGGTGAGGGCTCTAGGTGCACGTTATGAAGGTGGCCACCATGAGCTCTTTGGCTGTGTTTTAGAAGTAAACCTCTGGCCATTCTCTGCAAGCAGAAATATTGGTGCCTCCCTTCACCTGAGGATCCAGAGCCTTGCTCCAGAATTGACAGGGACTCCTGCCTTGCAGCCTTGGGTTACTGAAGGACATTTAGGGTGGGGGTGGAGAAAGGGGGGAGTTCAGATATACCACAGTCTTTCCTACTTGCTAATTTAGAGATATTTTTAATTGGCTTCTAATTGGCTTCTGTCTTTCTTGCAGACTTGAACCTGGAGTCTTTTATCAGTGCAAGTGCCTAGAATTGGACATCGATACCCTGTACGTCTTTTGCGGGAGCTGAGCTTCACCATAGTGTACAGTGCTTTCTGTTCTGGGGGATTCTAGTCCTCATTACAGACAAGATGCAGGATGTGGACTTTAATTTACTCTCTACGAGACTTTTCCTACAGTATTTTAACACTGGAAAGACCAATTTATTTCACAGATGTATACTGATAATTATCCCTTTCCTCCTCTGTTCGGCTAATTCATGTGGCTTAGCTATCCCTCAGCAATGCTGAAGACTTCTGCAGCGGGGAGGGAGGAGCTGCTCTTCAGGATCTTTGCTACCTCCCTGACTGGAACGGGCTGCCACTCCATCACCAACTGACCTTTGCCTTAAAGACTGATGCACTTTACAAAGGTGCAACAGGGCTGGTCCTCTGTAATTTGATTTTTGTTTGCCATGGAAAGGCTGGCTTGCTTGCTTTGCACTTAAGGCCCACAGTTTATTCAGGACTGTAAAACTCTTCAAAATCACATATAAGTAAATATGTGAAAAACAAACAATGTCGAAAATTAGTCTGGTCAAAAGTGAGGGACTACTATTGCTTAATAATATATACTTACAAGACTTCACTCTGCAGCAGACAAATATATTTTCCACCCTCCAAATATCTTCTGTGAGACCATAAAATTCTTAACTTTTTAAAAAACAAGTTAAATGTTTGTATTTAAGAGAGTACTGTGCCTGACTTTCTACTTCAGGCTGTTTGAATGACATCAGGGGATAATCAGGTCAGTGTTTAAACTGAAAGTCCCAGTTTAACTTTTATTATTGTAAACTGATTAAAACTGGAAATGTTGAATTATAAAACTACGACAGGTAGATGGCACAACATTAAAGAAATTAATTCCATAGTTTAGAGCTTCCTGTCCTGATCCTCCTGAGCCAGTCCTGAAGTCCTTACTCATTTCCTTACTCCTGATTCATCAAAGCATTTAAACACTCTAGATTTCAGTGGGATTAAAGCATATGCTTGTTGATTCAACATTTTAATCAGAGCAAATCCGCACCAAAGTCAATAGGAATTTTTGCCCCAAAAGACCTGAAGTTTCACTCTTTTTTTTTTTTAATCCTGTATTGGAGTCCATACAACTCGAAATTGAGAATTTATGTGTTTGGTAGTTGTTGCTACGCATCACTCCCTGCCCAAACCAGTTCTTTCACTTTGGCTATTTAATCTCTGGCTAGTAATATTAGTGGCAAGAGGAATTAACATATGGGGTACTGCTGGAGTAGGCGGAGGCGTGCTGAGAATAAGGTTATAATAATTTGTGATCTAGATCGTATTTCAATACTAAGAAGAAAGGCACACTTTTTCTTCATCCCCTCTTGAACTGTCTCTGCCATTTAAACATCCTAAAGTATAGTGTAGGTTTATTTTCTATTGTTTTTTAGGTGTAAATAAAATTTTTTTGGGAAAAAAAATGGAAGCGTGTGGGAAAACACTTGGAGAACACAGAATGGAGAAGATAAGGGGAATGGCTTCTTAAATGTTACATAGCTGCTACACAATAACTTGGTCTGCTGAACTGCAGCCCAGTGGTGCAAGCACTCTTTTACAAAATCTAGTGAGTATGTAGTGAGCAATGAATTCTACCGAAACTATGTTAAAACAGGGTTCTTAACGGCCTTATGATATCTGTCTCTTCTGGATTCCTTTGGTACAAGCCTGTTTGACTAACATGCCTTACAAGTTAAATCTGTAGGATGTCTTTTAGAGGCCGATGAGACAAGGGAGTGCACGTCGGCAGTTTCAGCTTTGCTCCCTGCCGTCGTGGCACGCTGTACCTTTCTCTTCTGCTTTCTAATCAAATCAAATGTGATTCAGCTTAATTTTTATTATTTTTGTTTTAATTAGGAACAAACAAAACCACTGCTAAACTTCTTAGAAATGGGGCTGCTGTTTAGCCTGAGCAGCAGATTAATGGGAAAATGACATTTTTTGAGATTTGCAGCAAAGTGAGAGCTGGTTTTGGAGGGGGGTGGATTGCTAAAGGATACAGCGTGAGATGTGCAGCAGCCTTAAACTCTCACTGCGTTCCCTGCAAAGGGCAGGAAATTCCCCAAATTTTGCAAGGTGTCTCTTGCTTTTCTGGACTTTTAAAAATAACTTCCTTAAGTAACGATGTACTTTTCTTAAATTTTCCACTGGGAAGAGCCTGAAAGCACAACCTCACTATTCCCAAATGGCTCAACACCCTGGGAAGCAAGAAGCAGCCCTGATTCATTAGAACTTCATAATTCATAACTTTGCACTTTTCATAACTCATTTCGGCACTACGTTCTTGGGAGTGGCATTGATTAAGCCAGCAATGGTGGTCCCGCTCCCACCTTTGCCGCTGGTGCACACAGGTTGTGTGCTAGGCTCTCCTTCGGCAAGCCTGAAAGAGTTTTCCCGGTGCAGAGTCAGCAGCAGAAGGGAGGGGAGAGAAGACTGATGTTTAATTAGGGGCTTTTATAGGTAAAAATCGAAGAAATCCTGTCAGAAGGGGAACTGCCATGCCTTTGCGGCCTTCACGGGGTAGGGCTGAGCGACGGCCCCGTCGGCCGGCGGAACGCTGGTGAGCGGGGCCGAGCCCCGCGGCGGGAGGGCGCCGGC
>WAAD01038846.1:8058-36503 GCA_013389945.1 Fregata magnificens
TCCGGTGTCCCCCCGCCCCACCCCCGGATTTTAGAAAATAAAGGCATACTCTGGGAAAGCTCTAAGGAGGTGAGGCCCAGATAATTGTCTGGAATTAGGTTTTTTGCAGCCTGCATTTAAGATCCACAGCTTGCTGTGAAAAAGGACAGCTTTCTTGTAGACTGCAAGGGCAAAACAGACAACCCCTCCTTCTCACATCTCCATTCAACCACCCCTTTCCCTGTTGTCACATTCCTGCCAGTTTGAGTTCCTTTCTCTTTAGTCTCGCAGCAGATGAATCCCTATTCTCACAAGGCAGGGTTTGTAACAGTTTTCCAGTTTAACTTGCGTTACTTGGTCTGAAGAGCAGCAGAAACTCATTCAGACAGCTGAGAAAGCAAGTATGACTTCTTTATGGTACTGAAAGAAAAGGAGTCAGCGAGCAGGAATGAGGCTTTCTTACCCATCCCAGTTAACATACTGGGTGCTACACTCCACTTCTTTGAGCCTGACCACCGCTTTTGAGTTTGTGTTGGGTTTTGGTGTGGGGTTTGGTTTTTTTTGTTTGTTTGTTTTTAAACAGCCTCATCCTAGAGTTTGCTATTCACTGTACAGTTCATTGTGCTTCTGTCATCCTCAATGACTGCTTGTGCTTTTTGTCTTTGGTTTTTATGATTGTGGTTCCTTCCCTGTTCTTGAACCCTGTCACCCTTTCTTCTTTAAGAGTATCTGGGATATAGTTCCTTGTTCCTGCCTGGATTTTTCATCTTCCACATGCTGTGACCGTATTCTCACTGTCAACGTAAGAGAGAGGGAAAAGCTTGTAGTATCCACCACACAGAATTTAGCACTGTGCTGTGAAGAGAATGTGGTGCTGGTCCCAGAAGCAGTACTGCCACGCTGCTAGAACAATACAAATACACTGCTTCTAATCCTGGATTAAGTTTGGTGTCCATTCTTTGCCTGGCATAGATCTCCCTATATAACATACAAGCTTCCAACTACATAGCCATAAATACCATCTGACCAGACCTAATACTGCTGCTACTCCTACTTCAGGTGTGAGGCACCTCAGCGTTCCCTCCCAGCCAACCTTTCTGTGATTCTAGTAGAAATGCATATTGCTGAAGTCCTTCATTAGCCTTACATTCTCATTTTTCGTGTGAAAGTTTTGAGTGACGTGACAAAATCTTTTTCCTGNCTTGACATATAGAACTAATACACATGCTTTAAATCAGTGCAGCACTTATCCCTAGAACTGAAGGTCACAAAACAATGTAAAACATTACTTTTTTCAGCAATTCTGCTGGTGCTATTGGTTAAAGTCATCCTTGTCCCTGCATGCCTGTTAACACCCTTCAGGAGCAGTTGCTGTAGGCTAGTTTCAAACAGAATGGTCAGCTGTATTCCAGCTGCAGATTTCTCACTGTTAGTTTAAAACACACAAACTAAAGCCCCACCCTTCCCCAACTCTTAGACATAACCTCTGCAGTGACAGTCACAATAAATTCTTTCCTTATTCTTCTATCCATTGCAAAATCACTCAGTCATAGCTTCAAAACATACACTGCTTTTTTTAGAACAAAGTTGCCTTCAAGAAGGGATGTCTATCTACAACCAGGTATATGATCATAACCATTTTTTCTGTTGCTATTCTTTCTTTTGACCTCACGTGGATCACAAAGATAAAAATTTGCATTCAGATATGTTAGATTTTCTGCTGCAAAATGTGGCCTGAAAATCCATGGTACAGTCTTTACTTGAAGCAAAAAAAAAAAACCAAACCCCTATTTTTGTGAATCTTATCTATAGTATTTACTGACAAAGTAAAAATTATCACAGAGGCACAGTGCACTTTCAGTCATATTGCGCTTGCCTCAACAATAAATACATGTTCAAGAATTGTTAGAGACTGATATTTTAGTAACTTTTCTTCCTCAAATGATACATAAAGTAGCCCCCAGAATTAATTACAAGGTGTTTTATTGGAGAACAATTTGTTAAAGGAAATGAAACTTCTGTGCAAGTGATTATAATATTGGTTTCTGTCTCAGGTTGTGAAAATGAGGAGCAACTTGGAAAGATTTCAGGTTACAAAGGTTTGCCCATTCCAAGAAAAGATTCGGAGACAGTATTTAAGCACAAATGTAAGGAGAAAATACTTTTTAATTACGTGGGTGCATATTAATAATTTGAATCATAATTATCAGAGGATGGTAGCTTTGTTATTTCTTATCCTAGGGCATTTTAAATTTTTTTTTGACTAGGAAATGGGCAGAGAGAAATTGGGTACACAGTTAAGCATGTCTTCTCTCCCTGTATAACTTGCTGAATAATACCAGAAACTGTCAAGAACTATAATTGAAAGTGAGACAACAAAAATGGGAAGTCATGTTTCATTTTTCACTCCCACCATGAAGCAGAACTTTAGCAAGTTCAAAACTCTCCCACCATGTCAGACTTGAAGTGGTCACAGACTAAATACTGGAACAGACAGCACAATCAAGTGTCACTTCCCTGTGACCTTCTCGGCTTAGTAGCTCTCTGAACTGCTCCCTCTACAGATACTTTGCAGTAGAGCCTCAAGGTCCTTCTTCTCTTTATCTGGCATACCTCTTTGATTTTAGTGAGATTATTCTTAGTAAATAAAAGGAAGAATCCAACTGAGTATCTGATCAAAGGGAGGGGAGGGGATCTGATTTCCAGTAGCTGGGACATTTTTTTTTTCCCCTCTTAATGTTTCAGTTGGTAAGTCATATAGAAGAGATGCTGCAGACGGCCTACAATAAGTTCCATACATGGCAGTCCCGGCGTATGCTGAAGAAGACGTGAAAATGCATGCTGTACAGGTTTGAGAGCAAAATCTGCAATAGGTATAGGAGTACAACCTAGCATATGTGCAGATCTTATAGTTGTTGCAGGAAGACCTGCAAGCTGTGGACTTCTGGAAACAATGCTAACTGAACTTGCACATTTTTGAAAAAGAACTGAGATTAAACTTGAAAACTAGGGAGAAAAACAAGAAGAACCAAAACAGAAGAGCTGAGGCGCAAAAATATTTAAAAGACACTGTTTACTGCAGTTACTCAGGAACTGCTTTTGATTTGCATAAAGAGCTGCTTTCAGAAATAAAAAATTTAAAGAGGGTGTATTAATAAAATCTGTTTTTCTGTCTAATTTTTTTTTTTTTTTAAGAAGTGTATGGCACAGGGTAGAACTCAAAAGTTTTTCTTCACTGGATTCTGACATTTTATTGAATTCTGTTTGTACTTCCTGCAACAGTTTAACAAAGGTATTTTAAAATATAGCTGAGACTGGTTTGGCTTCAAACATCTGGGAGAGTGTAGCTGTCAGAAGACAAGCTTCCTGCCATACGTTTCCCCACCAATTGGAAGCAAGAGACATTGCACTGAAAGCTGTTTATGGTCTGGGGTCCCTAAAGGCACATGGAGGCAAACGTTTGCCTGAAGTCTTGGATTTTTATGCAGAATTTTTTCAGCCATCAGTTTTGCATGTTTTCCTTTGAGTGCAAGTGTGTGCTACTGCAGGTTGGTTTTTTTTTCCCCAAGGTGGCATTTGTTCTGAGGAGAGAATGCATTTTTAAAAATGAGGTTAAATAAAGTTTCTTACAAAAGAAGTCATTTATTTTCAATTGTTAGACATTTTTTTATTTCTTCTCCTAAATCTGTTTTCCTTCACTCTTCCCTTTTGACTGTTACACTATTTTTGGCGAATTGATAATCATTGCAAAGAGAAAAATGTGTTATTTACACAATGTCCATAGATATTGGGAATCTGTGCCATACTTCGTTGCAAATAGAATCAATTCACAGTTTCAGACCAACTTGTCTTGTATTAAATGTGACTTAAATGCAAAGTAAACCTGTTTTCTATAATACATGCAGTTTAATGACATCCTTGTATTTTGTTGTCATCTTGACTGTACTAAAGCCCAGTATGGGCAACTGAACTTTTTTACTTCTGACTAAATGTGACTGTTAAGAGTATAAGATGCATTTACTACAAAGACAAATCAGAGTGACAATACGTATTCAAAGCAAGCACAGCAGTGTTCAGTACGGCAGAAGAAATTCCCATTAGCCTGCATGATGGCTTAATACTAGATTTTGCCACCATTGGTATGATGCTAAAACATGATAGTATGATGTTGGGTGGAGAATTCTTGCAAATTCCTACAGAAGAAAAGATGTATTTGTATAGCCAAGTCTGTGCTTGTTCTGTGCTGCTGCTCCATTTATGCAAGAGGGTTTTTTTCTTTAACTGATGCGTGGAAGTCAGCAGCTTCTTTTTACCCAGTGTTTTTGGATTTTTGTATTATGCTAATATTTTGGTAAAAGCTGAGTTTCAGTTAAGTGTCACTGTCTGCACCAAAATTCTGTTTGGAAATGTATGCATATTGTTAAGCCTAGTTTCCCTGTCTGCTTTTGCAGATAGATGCATGATACCTGCTCTGTGATGTTTGTGTGGTTCTGCTACAAGAAACGACTGGGCTCAACAAGAGAGATGCCCATTATTTTTGACAGGGTGAAAATGTCACTAGGAATAAACAGATGTACGTATAGCATTTGGGGGATGAGGTGCACATCTTGTCAAGAGTTACCTCTTGTGATAAATAAACTGTTTCTCTAAAAGTTAGGCTTGGGGTATGGCTTTATTAAGCCTAATCCTCTTGCAAGTGCAGGCAGCTCCCAGAAAGGGTAGTTTTGTTCTCCCCCACTCTGAAGCATTTGATCTAGCAATTCTGTGGCCAAATTTCAACTGTTTAGTGAAAGCTATAAGCACCTTTCATCATATCAGAGGGCTAGGTTCAAGAAAATATGTCTGATTTATATTCTAACTGTGCCTGAAGCTATGAACAACGCATTTGAGTATTAGACTGCACTGAGACTTCATTTTTAAAAAATCATAGACAGGAGAGTTTTGAATATGGAACTAATTCATCTTTGATTTGAATCAGTATTTAGTGTTCCTGGAAACACTGGGCAAAATGGTTAGTACGGTGGACAAGTTTCAGTGCATTACAAGAGGATTTTACATTTCAAAGGACTGTTGTTTATAATCATTAAGGGGGATGGTGTTGCAATAGCTTTAAATTATTATAGCGATATCAGGCTATCAAAATGTACCTTAATTAACAGAACTGGGGAGGGGGGGAGAGGACTATGATACTAAATTCAACAGTTTTGCCTAGAGACTGTACAGGCAAGGCTGCTATGCACTTCATATGGCTTTTTCAGGTATTGTGGCAATAAGGCACAGGCCCCTCCTAAAGTAAGGGAGGTAAACTAAATATTCTTTCTTCTACATTATGTTCCCCTTTTCTGTAGCATGGTCCAAAACCCAGATTCATTCCTTAAGTTTTGAAACTGAATCATCATGCATTATATTACTATTGGAATCTTTATACTGACTTGTATTTTTAATGAGAATTCATAAAACTTGTATCATTGGCATTGATCTAAGATTTGTAGAATAAACCCTACTGAATTCTAAAGTCAAGTCTTCTCTAATGCTTAGGCTGTGTTTTCTGATGTTCAATTAAATCCCAAACAGGCTCCACTCAGGTCTAAATCGAGAGAGCTGCATATAGCGCTAGCTCAGCTGTCCCTTCCTGCTGGTCGAAGAGGTCAGGAGCAAAAAGGTTACAATACAGTTACTGTCAAATTATTTCATTTTTAGGGGTCAAGAACTTTTTCTGCTCCACAGGGAATCTACACCATTACTAGTGCTACTGTCCCTCTGTTCCTGATCATACAAAAGCCAGCTTAAGTCTCCAGGGATTAGTACTCTGCTTGTTCCATATATTGATCCAGTAGCTGTTGGTTCAGGAGAGCTGCACAGGCTGCTTTGTCAGCCATTCACATCCAAGCTTTGCTAGTAATGGAGAAAGAATAACTTAAAGCAGATATTAACACAAGTCTGGTTCAGCTTATTTGTAGCCTGTGAATTTCAGCAGATGAAAATACTTAGACGCACCACAAAAAAGGCTGGGCTATTTCTTTCTCAGCAAGAGCTCTGCCCCAGTCAAGGACGGGAAGCAACATATTTGTGGTGGAGCCATTCCTACAAGTAGTTTCTTGCATGCTCACAGAGCAGCACTCTAGACAATGATATTCAGCTTCCCAATGTGACAAAGCACTGACCAAGGCCTTGTGCTTTCCCAGATGAGTGACTTTCCCCACCACCCCTTTGTTTAAGATGCTTCTTTACAGCTACAACTATTTTCCCTTATTTATACTGTAACTACATCCTTACAACTTCTATCACGTGGTATTGTTATTAGCTAGAAACCTTACCTTATCTTTTGCCAAAACTCCTATCAAACAGCTGCTTTATCGAGAAAGTGTAGGCGGGGGAAGTGACAACAAGAAAGCTTAAGATCCGCTGTTCCATTATCCATCCCATTTCCCTTTCTAAAGAGCAGAGCCTACCCGAGCACCTCTACTATCTGCCAGCAGTGTATTAAGTGGCTTTGGAGCCTTTATATTGCAACACAGTTTCAGTGTGTGAGCCACAATATTCTGAACCTGTTTCCAAGCTCTCCCTTACCTTGCAGCAGGAGCTGGGGCTCGATCAAACTGAAGTTTGAATAGCCATGAGACATCACTGGTGATCAAACATTGATCCTCCATAAACCCTGATATAACTAATGGCAGATGTGCTCCTGCAGTAGAGTTTAAAGCCTGGGGAACCGTTAAATTACCTAACCCAATCCCCTGGATCTTTTTCAGGACACTCCATTTCCCCTCAACTACCTTTGAACACATCATCTCCCAAAAAATATCCAAGTCCTTGTCTGTAACACTGAGAGCAAGAGAATTCACTGCTCTTCTCGATAACATCCTAGATAAGAGGATAACATATCAGGGCTCCTCTGCGCTGTCTGCCATGGAAGAGACAAGACCCAAAGGTGCGAGACGCAGCCAGAGCAGTTGATCAGACTGAAGGAGCAGTTTGGCCTGAGAGCACGGTACCTGCTAGAGGGCACGGACCAGAGCCCAAACGCTTCTGTGCATCCAGCCCCTGGGCAGTGAGCCATGGGCAGCGAGCACCCCATGGGCAGCCCCAGCTCGCGCATGGAGGTCGGTCGGTACGTTTGCACCCCAGCTTCCCACCAGGCCACGCAGTGCCAGTTCACCTTTATTCTGCCTTCCAGGCAGCTTTAGGATCACAGCTGGGTGGCAGAGTGCCAGAACAGTGATATGAAAGATGCCTTGAGGAATGCAGCGGAGGCTGGGGCTCTTTGCTGGCATCTTGCCAGCCTACATGCCCTCAGCTGCTGTGTTTCCCACACAATGAATGTCCCCATCCCCTCCAAAACCTGACAGCCCTCTGGTCTTCCCCCACAAAAGTCCACACACCCTTCATCCTGGTAAAGCCAAACAACTCCAGTAGTTTAGGTATCAGCATATCCCCAAGGGAAAAAAGTGTCCTGGACTTACACAGACCCAGTCCCGCCTGCCTGCTAAGATCCCCTTTAATGAGGTTGCTTTGTTATAATCTCACCCACAGCCCTCACAAACCACAAATTAAATCTGAAGCTTTGAAAGGCAGTCGTGTGTCCCCCCCNGAGCGTCAGCATCTGCACAGCCCCACTCCATCCCCTTCCAACCCGTGTTCATTCAGGGGCACAACATGACAAACCATCCCTCTATCACAATTACTGCCCCCAGCAGAAGCATCCTCGAGCACTACTGACATCCCCCACTTCCATGCACCGCCCTCCTTGAGCAAGTTCCTGCCCTTTGTGCTCACCCACATGACTGCCCATCGCCTCTTTGGCACAACGCTGTCTTCACCACACTTTGACACCATGCCCAAGTACCTTGTAGCCTGGGAATCCCAGATCCCTTCTGTATAACCTCCCCGGGACTCGGCTGCCAACACAATCTACGTGCACCCACAGCTGTGCATTTCATCCCCTAAACCATAAGAGAAAGCGTTGTCCTGCTCTTGGCAACACTCACATCCTCCCTTTTCTACCCTACAACTACCAGTCTGCATCACCTCAACAGAACCCTGATTGCAAGTTGCAGAGAAAAAGAGGGAAGGATTTGACAGAAGAAATTTGACATAAGCTTAACCTTCTGTTAAAAAGACGAGACCCAAACACTTTGGGAATTGGCCAGAGATGACCAGACTTTCTGGAGCAGGAGCTGTCTCTTTCTAGGTACTGCACAAGGAGTGTTGGCCTTGGGTGGGACTTCCAGCCTGTCGCATGAATCACAGCAGCATGTTCACTTCCTCCCTGACCTAACCTGCAGTCTCTCCACCTACAGCCAACGGGGTGATCCAGATAAAAGAGCATTGATAATAACTTTATTTGACATATGGCATGTCCCATGATCAGAATTGACAACTCAGATGCAACAGCCCCACGGTGGCCACTTCCCTGTAAGTACTCCCCCCATTTCTACCTTTGCCCTACTTCTGCAGATAGTATGTTAAGGAAATAAGCACTGAGTTGTAAAGCCACGTGCTTCCTAACTGACAACTCCTGAGCCCGGGCACGGCTCCCCTGCCTGCTAACTGCACAGGCACCATGCTCCCCTCCCCTTCCAGCCACAAGCTGATCATCAAGTGAAACAGCAGCAGCAAGGGACAATTTGGGACACTGGCATCAGGCTGGTTGGTTTTGCTGGGTGTGCGCTCAGCAGGGGCAAAGATTGCATGGCCAGAACCAGACAGCAGATATCCCAGCTGGTAAGCACCAAGCATCCTGTTCTGCAAGAACAGGCCACACAAAGCATGTCTCTATGAAAAAATGCATTACAGCAGTGCGGCACAGGCACTTAGGTGCCCTCAACATGCTCTGTATGTGCACACCCTGCCATGATTCCAAACAACAAGAATTTCAGGAGTGTGGTTGTTGGCGCCGTTAAGGTGAGCGTGGTACCAACCACACCAAGTATTTTAACTGGAATACAAGGAGCCGGCAGACTGGTTGAAAATGGTGGAATTAAGACAACAGAGATCTCATTAGTAATTTAAGGAGTCACAGCAAAGGCCAACTACCAAACTAAAAGAGTGCCTGATAAAGACCACCCATAAGGAATGAGCTCAAATTCCCAAGGCTTGTCTGTCTCACTAGCACCTCCTCTATCTAAGAAGAAAAGGGGATCTCTCTAGGTTTTACATGCTGAGTGGCTAAGCATGGCACTGTTCTGCATGGGACAGATGTGGACAGCAAGAGGGCAGTTATGCGGAAAGAAGAGCAGTCGCTCAAAAAGGGACAGGACAGAAAGAGCTCAGTTGGATTCCAAATGCACTTCAAGTAGGGGTCCTGCCATAATTTAGAATTTACATTGATCAAAAGCACACTGGGAGCTATTGAAAACTCAGGAGAGATCAGGTATTCTCCTCTCCAGCCCTCTGGCTAGCTCCAACTCACCGAAATGCCACTTTCCCTATGTAAAATTCTGTCACTAGTTCCAAAACTGGCTTGTGCTGTTTTATAGCAGACAGTGGAGTGCTTCTTTAGGGACCTCAGTCTTGGATGGGGATCCTGGGTGCTGCAGAAATGAAACAGTCCTTCTTCATGGCTTGCCACTCCCTTGGGCACAGCTCCTCAACTTATCTTAACAAAAGCAAACATATACAACAGTCCAAAGATGAACACAGGAGTTACTACTAGATTTTGTGATAACCATTTTCAGGTGATAACCACTACTTTAGACTGAGTAAACACCAACACACTAGCATGATAAACCAGAACAAGAACCAGCTGTCAGAGCTGTGATCCAATCCTTAAATGAGGCCCTATTCAGCTAAAGTAATGGGGATCTCTATCCAGGGATTTAAGATCCATTTTTCCCCAGGGGAGAGATTTTTCCCCAGGGGGAAAATCCCTCCTTTTCATCATGCTCCCTCCCCATCCCCCAAGTATTTCATGTCATTCAAACTTATTAGTCACAATTTCTAGACCTTACATCACAGAAGACAGACAATCCCCCTTTAGTTCTAGAAAGCGGGATGATCCCAGGTCACAGCCAGTCCAAGGCACTTCCCGGCTGGAAAGCAGTCAGAGATTGCCAGCAGTTTCCTTGGTGCTGCTCCCTCTCTCATGAGGAGAGACTCCATTGACAGCAGGTTCGAACCTCACTCCCCAGACACACCAAGCCACACCACTGACAGCCTGACTTGGTGCCAAGCGCCCTTCATACCAAAGCACGTGGGGGACAGAAAACAAACAACCCCCCCAAAAAACAGTGTCCATTCCCCTACCAGCTCCAAATTCACTGGTGCTGGTGATTCCCAGCCCCTGCTCGGACAAGTACTGTGACAGTCATCTAGGTAGCAACATCTAGTTCTTACTCTGCTCTCCCAGCAGACAAAGGGAAATAGCTGCTCTGCCACCTCTCTGCTCTCCCAGCCTTCCCGCAGAAGCAACTGCCTTTTGTGGGACTCGGATGGGAACACAGCCTCAGGGTTACCAGCCCTGGGGGAACCATGAGGCCAGACAAGCGCCTTGGCAGCATGATTGGCAGAGCCTGGCCTTGATCCCTAGCCCCCACCCCCATTAAGCGCGGGCCACTTTCCCACACAGCCTTGCACAGGACCCCTTCTTGAGCCCCCTGTCATGCCCAAGCTGGATGAGAGCTGGGACAAAGCACTGCCAACCCCCAGACTCCATATCTTCGGCTCTTTGTCTCCATGTACAAAGCCTGGGAGGAGACACAGAAAAGAGAGCTAGTTTCTCTGCCACCTGGGATGGAAGCAGAGGTGACCAAAAGGCACAGTCCAGTCTCCATGGAGGTCAGTAACTGTTTGACTAAACTTTGAGACCAGCCAGAAAAAACCCTCTCACTGCGGAGAGCTACTGCTCAGGCAGTTTACTACATCACGCCATCTGAGCGCAAAACCAGGCCCCTTCACCCTGCAGCTGTTTGCTGTACCCAAGCGAAGAATGACACAGGCTTACGAAGCACTGTCCTACATTCAGAAATAGCGTATTCCTAGGGAGGCAGGCATGCAAGCAAGAAGAGCAAGCGACGCTGACCTGACACCCAGTCCCCTGCCTGCATCTCTGCAGGCACCAGAGGGTGCAGCCAGAGCTCTGCAGCACAGGCACTCACGTAGGCAGCCCCCACTCCTGGGGGATCTGTAGCACGTGTGAGCAGTGAGACACTGCAGCACGTAACAGCACCTTTTGCAGCCTGTTACCGGTTTGGATTTGGCTCTGGCAAGGGCAGCTTTGCAGGCTTGGTGCTCTCCTCAAGACACAGGCTACAGCTGCCATGAGGCAGCCAGAACCAGGTCCCTGCCAGCAGGTGTGAGTGCTCTAACTTGTCCTGTTGCTCAAATAAATCTTTGTCCACAAAAGCATCAGATGTGGCAGCCTCAATAGCAGTACACCCGACTGTGACCAGGAAATCTTCCACTAGAAGAAGTATTGGACAGAGAAGCTGCACGTTACAATACAGTGGATGATTTCCTGTCGACTTGGTTCAATCCAGTGGTTAAACTGTGGCTCACGGGATGGGAGGAGCAACATGCTTCAGGTCTCTAAGTAGGACTACCCAATGCTTTTTCCACCACAGAAAAACCTCACAGAAATGAGGGGAAAAAAGCTCACAAAAACAAGCAGAAGCAGTAATGAGTTTTGTTTCTGTCCTAGTCAGACTCCTATTTAATCCTATGGGACACAGCACAGCCATGCTCAGAAACTCTACATTCAAATGTTGACATTTTGTGCTCTGCCCCTGCAAGAATGCCTCTCTCCTCCAGCCCTGACTCAGAGTTGTCTCTTCCCTTTATGCAACACCGCTCCACTTCCTGCGCAGCCGGCCATCGCTCAGTGCCAGCAAGAAATGCTGCCACATCAGTGCACAGGCTAGGGAGACAGCCTGCTAGTAAGGCAGCTTTGCTTCTTCTGCGCTCACACTACTGCCTAAGTTCAAGTTACATTATTTCATTATTACTTTCCCCTAAGCATACCCCCCTTTTCAATAATAAATATCGAGCTATTTGAAATCAGAATCTGATGCTATAATTAGACACCCCTAAAGCACACATTGCTGTGTTACACAACACAGCTCGGAGCTCCTGGGTACTTGGTGAAGCTATATTAGCATTTTATTCACATCACGAACAAACTCTTAAAGCAAAATCTCCCACGTGTTCTTGGTTACTGAGCTTTGGTTCAGATGACAAGGCAGTCTCAGAGCATGCAAACAGATTTCCCTGGGCTGAAACTAAACCAGAGGTAAACTCCAATCACTAGTGGGTGTCAGTCCACAGGACTAGGCTAGAGTTAGACAGAAGTAAAACCTCCAGCACACATACAAAGTGGATGTCAGGTCCTTAGTGTCAACTGCTCAGTATCTGACCTCATTTATTGCACACAGCTTGTTAATGCAGACACAGCTGGTCACAGCCCTGTGCAAATCTCAATGCCAAGCACTACTGCCAGACCAAGAAATGTCTTTAATTCATTCAAAGGATGAGCTCAAACCAAAAGCCAGGCTCCAAACTCCAAGGCTTCACTGCTCAGTCCCATTTCTGCTTTCTCTTTCCAGCAGCAATGGGGCAAGCTCCTGTCTGAATTCATTCCTACAGCAGCATCAGGAAGCACTGGACTAACTGCAGTAACTGACATTAATAAACTGGACAAATATTTCACATTACTCATTTTCAGCTCACTAACACGATGATAGCTCTGTCCTTTTTAAAGGACTAGGTGTAAGGAAAGGCCATGCTGCAGCAGCGCATGCTTTGCAGGAGGCCTATAGATACTGGTGGCAGCAAGAGCCATCAGGCGTGTCCAGACAGCAGCGCTGTGAGCTAGAGCCACAAGCTCTGCATGCAGCTCCCCCACCTATCTGGTATGGTTTATAACCAAGTATTTGCACATCTAACTCCCAATGGATGCAGCAGGATTAAAGTACTTACTGGTTCTTTAAAAATCCAACCCTGGGGCCATCCCTCCCACTGACTTCGCTTGGCAAGAGCCTAACTGGGTAGCACAGGGCCTAAACCTTGCCAGCTGCACACCCAGCCTGTACAGCTGTTTTGGAATCTGCATCTGCCAAACAGCAGCATGAGGGAAAAAAAAACCAAACAGGGTCAACATTTTAGATGTGTCATTTCCAAAGATGACCATCAACTGTTAAGAACATTTATGTAATCAATAAGGCAGTACCAGTGGTCAAAGACAGCATTTCAGCTGTCCCTAGTCAGCATCAAACTTCCTAAAGAAAAGAGAGGATTACCTAATTCAACCTAAAATTGAGAACATTCTCCCAAACGCAAGTTTTCTACATTATCTGCAAGATGTGATCTAAATAATTCAAAACCTCACTGGATCTAGGTCACTAACAGATGTTTGTTTTTCAGCAAGATCTCCCAGAGAGATTGGCTAATTTTTTTTTTTTAATTGTTGCTGACTTCCAATGTCAAACTAAGGATACCCAATAGCAGATGGAGTGGATGAGATGAGAAGTAGGAAGGGTACTGACAAAGGCTAACTTCAGCTTGTCGAAGCTGGCCTCCTTCTCTACTCTCACAGAAGATAAAACCACGGCTGCAGAGGACTCACGTCTGCGACTGCTGAAGGTCCACAGGTTACTTGTAAGAGATGTCTAAGACATCAGGTAAAGCAAGCTTATCTTCCATTTGCAGTGCAAGGATCCAGACACGCATCTCTAAGGGTCTCCAAAACCACAATGGTTGAAAACCCATCCAAGGAAAAGAGAGACCAATTTCAGCTCTTCTAGAGGATGAATCCATGGAATGACTTCTCTTGGTTGACTACGGAAGGACCCCCACCGCTATATGGATGGTAACCTTTCTGAGCATCTCCCAGAATAGCCCTCAGGCTCGGTTCATAGAAGAACTGCGAAGGCAAGTCTTTAACCCTGAAATATTTTTTGCATGTTTGCAGCCACTACATCAAGCAGTCCAGAGTCCACTGACTGACCTTACTTTGGGGTATGTTGTTTTTTCCTCCCCTTTATATATTTGCATGTAATAATAGCAAGTTACACAGAATCAGGAAATGGCATCAGCACAAAGTTCAAACTAATTTCACTATTAAAGACCTTGCACAATCATTTTCACAGCAGGCCTTTAATGACCTCTTTAGTCCGGTTAGAAGCCTCAGATTACAAGCATTTTCAGGTAACTTGGGTAGGTCATCAACACTTCCATAAAAAGTTTTCTTTTTCACATTTCTTTATCAAAGGAGACAGCCATGATTACGCTCATTTCAGAGAAACTAGAAGGTGCTATATCCTCAAAAGGATACAAATCATTTGAAAAGCAGTTTGTCTCCACCTGGCACATAAATAATTTCTCAAAGCCGCTTTATCACAAGCAAGCCACTTGCATCCTAAGTACTAGAAATGCAACAAACTATTTAATGTATCAGCCAATATTAAGCATCTACCACCTTTATCACACACCTACGTTCAAGATTCCATACGAAATAAAGAGTTTATTGCTCTGCTCAAGGTTTCCAGGCAGATTAAGTCAATCCAGGGACAATAAACTTCAAAGAAACACTGTCCACCAGCTTAAAACCGCTGTATTTAGAGGAAGTACTGGCTGTTCAGACATGAAGTATGCAACTACCAAGAACCTGATCTCTGTAGGATACCTCAAACTGCACATAAGAACTGAGACATTAATATACGTTACATTTTGAACTCCTAACATTTTATTCCTCACTCCCCAAATTCCATGTCATATGTTCAGCAGAACAGCATGGGAAAGGATGAGAGATTTTAGATTAGAATTATCCCATTTCTGTTAGTCAAGGAGCTCCAGCCCTATGGATCTTGTGCAGAACTCTGTGGGCCAAATTCATCCCATGCCATCATATCAATGTTTCTACAGATTATTTTTTTTAGTGCCCTGACTTTAATGGGTGTTTTGTACCAGTACTTTCTGCAGAATCAGAGCTTCAATGCATTAGATGCCTAAAGTCTTAAATGGTTAAAAACTTAACTGTTTGGGAACAGAAGTCAGTATAGCCACTGGCCCTATCAAAATCATTATCAGCAATTAAAACTGAGGCACATATTTTCAAGATTCCTCATCTCTAAACTTCCTATTTCTTTCTCATCTAAAACCAGATCATAGGAGCAGAGTTCTGAACTTTAGATTTTAGAGTCTTGATTTTTTTTTTTTTTTTTAAATTAACAACGTATACTGCTTGCGTGCCTCTCCCACTGGTCCAATAATTACCTCGTGATTTGATTGCTGTGCACACCATGAGCCATGTATTTGTAATATGCAACTCCCTGGGACATGCAGCCATATCCACCGGCTACAGCAAAAGTCAAACAATGGAGCCACTGTTTCAGCCTTGCCTCCTGGCCTACCTTCTCAGCTAAGGTTTTTGCCTCTCAGCTTCCTTTCAGCGCTACTAGACCTGAGCAACCGCTGCGGCTTTCCTTAAAGCTCCACTTTCTTGAGTCCTGGGACTTTGTTAACAAACAAACAAACAAAAAAGTTCTTGGCTTATAAAAAAAAGAAGCTTGAAAACAGGAATTAAGGTTTTGGAAGACAGACAATTAGAAGTACACCAGATGGTAAATTCGGAATTTTTAAGCCAGTCACATAACTCTGGGAGCCTAAGTCTAGTTTGGGGGAGGTTGGAGAGAAGAGGAGATTTATGTCTATATTTCTGCAACTGACAGCTTTTTATCTGGCAGTATCAGAGGGGCGTAGAAAAAGCCTCCTGTTAACCTGCAAACAATTTATGAGATCTGCTTTTTGGATCATGCTGTTGCTCAGCATTCAAGTCAGACATAGACTCCTCTGTGTTTGGGTGAGCCTCCAGGCTACCACGTCGCACACGATTCTCCTCCTCCAAAAGGCAGGATGCCCTCCTCCCTGCACAAAACTGGCAGCTCCCCATGAGCCGGCTAACCCTGCCACAAGAAGGCTGCTAACCATCTGCTCCAACAGCACTCCCACGCACAGGCTGGCAAGGCAGACTCCTATCTAGTACAGATTTGAACCAAAGCTGCTCATCACACAGCTCGGCTCTCTCCCCGCACTTCCTCACACACACACTGTCGCTCTTGTGGGGCAGGGGAATGCTGTGACCATCCCCTCCCGCCTACTGCAGTTAAACCAAACAGCAGCTCTGTAGAGCAATTCAGCCTTCCTGCTCTTCAACGCTGCAAAGGATTGCACAGAGGAGGCCCAAGCACGGCAAAGCTGCCGTAACATACAGCGCTGGCTAGTGTCTTACAGCAACGAGCAACCAGGCCACAGCAGCACACTATGTTGGGGCATCGGCAAGTTCTGGACATGCACCACAACGCATGCTTGCCAGAGAGCACTGCACAGTGGGAACGAGGCATCCGGGATCCCCATGTGGCTCGTAGGCACCTGTAAGGCCTGGCTCTGCAACAGCCCGGGGCTTGTTACACCTTGCTTTTTCCACAGCTCCCTCCTGCCAATGAACAGTTTCTGGTGGTTCATTTCCTGCCTGTCTTCATTCTTGTGGGAACAGGAGCCTGTGGCTATCCAGTTAGCTCTGCTCTGTGCTGGGGAACATGTAAAATCACGTCAAGGCTCCAGGATTTACGAGCTCACGTCCACATTTGCCGATGCTTATGCTTTTGGAAGAATGTCTTAGCATTCACCTGGCTTTGAGCTACAAAAATGTTTCTGATCCATGCTGTTAACAAAGAGGGGTGCTAAAAATCTCTTTTAATACATGTGTCTCAAAGGAACAACACACCATGATCCGAGCAAAAAAGCCAGCACGCAAGACTGAATTAGGCAATGCTTGTGTGGCTTGGCACTTCCCAGCAAAACTGAAACGCAAGCATAGCCTGACATTCAATTGATCCTGAGCCAGGATCAGAGTGTTAGAGAAGCAGGGTTACCTATAAACTCCCTGAAGCTTCATGATTTGGTCTAGAAAGGCTTGGTTTTAACCTTTTGGATAAATTCAACCCCAAAGCACAGAATGCAGATGCAGACCTGCAGATCTACATCCTTCTGAATTATTTGCCACACTCCCAAAAAATCACCCAAATCACTGCACTTAATTCTGACATCAAGACTTACCCTATTCTCCTAAGCCTGCCCAGACCCAGACCTCAGAATAAGCAATTTTTCACATTTCAGGAATGGTTTCAGCTGGAAGCTTTGGGTTTAGACACTGCTCAAAAGAGCTTTGGACCTCAGTCTCCCAGTCTGGTATTTCCCATTATAATTGGAGATAAGAGCATTTCCAAGGCATGCACCCATATGAAGAACCCCCCAAATCTCAGTGCACTCAGAGCTACGTTCCAGGATCACCAGCCTTAAAGGAAACTTAGGTTCACCAGCACATAGGTCAGTGGTGCTGTCTGCGTGCGTGCTGGCTCCCTCCTCCTCATCTCTGCGTTTTACTTTGGCGGGTCCATCTGCGCTATTTTTCTGTGGCTTGCGGCCACACGTCCAAGAGGATGAGTGCAGCAAGAATTAAAGGCTGTATGACTGCAGAAAAGCTGCAGCACACACAGCTCTGTAGGTGCGTGTGTGTGTGCGCACATGCACTGCCTCCCCCCCCCCGCCCAAATTAACCCCTGCACTTCAGGCAAATGTCAGGCAGAGCGTGTTCCCCCAGGGACACCAGTTACTCCCTCCTAGGGGCTCTCAGCTGAAACAGGCTGTTGAGTGGGTGTTTGGGGAGGGAGCTGTTGGCTGCAGAGACCACCAATGCCTCCAGGTTGAGCGCAGACAGGCAAGCTCCCTTCACTGTCCTTTGGCACATGGCCTGGGATGCAAGATCATGCATTTCAGCAAGTGTGACAGGTCACAAAGACATCCCACAGCCTGAAGGCATCCTGCTGTGATCTCAGGAACCCTGCCAAAGTGAAGCTTTCATTTCTGGAGCATCCTCAACCCACTCTTGATTTCAGCATGCCCTTCTCCTCCTTCTCTTCCTCCATTTCTAGCAACACTGCATTCTGCTTGCTCCCTGAGAGAAATAGGGCAAACATAACCTGATTAACCAAGGGGATTTGGGCAGGAAGGGGCGGGGGGGGGGGGGGGTTANCCTTTCCCTCTCACATTAGCTCTTGCCTGTTCAATAATTAAAGTGTTCTGCGGTGACTCTGACTTTGAGATTTGCTATAAAAGCTTCTCGTAAACTCTGTCTCAGCATGCAGATATCAAAAGAAAGAGAACATTTGGTCTGACAAGCTGAAATTTCTTTCAGACTCCGGGGTCAGTCAAAAGCTTAAAATCAGTTGGATGCGAGCCTATGGCTCCATTTTAAAACATAACGGTCCCTCTTGCTGTTTTTCATCTATTGACTGTTTGAATCCAGCCTTTACTTGGCTAGGCTGTCTTTGAAGCATGGTTTAGAAGTTGATGCAGGCTTTCTCGATTTCATGTATGGAAAAATCTCCAAGGCTGGCAGCAGTTTGTACAGGCTCATATGAATAAGCAACATGTTACATAGGCTCTGCCTGCCTTCCAAGCCCATCTTGGTATTCTGTCTTCTTTCCATCCATTCTTGCTTGCTTACTATAAGACATATAGATGTTTCAGGTCAGAAATGCAAAGCTATCCACATGCAGAAAAGATGCCTTCCCTGACCTTCCAAGGAGCTATTTTTGGCTGCTCTTATACGCCTAAGAACTCTTACAGAGGTCATGCACTGAACTAACTGGCCCTCAGTAACCTTTGCCTAACAGATATTAAATGTTACAGATATTATTTTTATTATTATTATTATTTTAATTCTCTCCGTAACCTAACACCCTATTGACTCCAAATCTCCAGATGTTGTTGTTGCAAGGGAGCATATTTTAAAAGGGGGTGCAACACTGAGATTATTACCCAAGGAACGCATGTTCAACATTACAGCTAAACATATACAAACAGGAAAAATAATAAGGACATATCCTTAATCCAGAACTTTCAAAAATTTATTAAGTACCCTCAGCCTTGAACTGCCTTCACTCCTTAAGACCAAACCTGGAGGTAGAAATACTACTTAGCTCCAGAAGTTTCACAGTGAAACAGATTTCTTTTTCTTATTGCGCCACTCTGGGGGCACAAACAGTTGATGAGATTAAAAATGAAGACACACTGGGTTAGCAGCCAAACACACACACACACAGAATGATACTCCATAAAGAAAGCAACAGACCTAGCTCCTTCTGCCTGAACATGTAAAAATACACCATGTTGCATCCCAGCAGCCAGAGACCTGGACGCTGGTCTGTCCTGTGTCTCACAAATTCTAATACTGACATCCTTCCACCAAACTGGCACCACCCTGTCTGCAAACATTCCAGTCCAGAGACCGAGAGTGAAGCAACAGGCAAGCTCCACGGCCCCAGCAGCCAGGCCAAAGGCTTGTCACAGGGCAAGGAGTTAACACAGACCAAGGGGACTTCACATCCCTGTTGCCACTCCAAAAATTGCCCTCACACAAGATAAAGCATGCTGGTATCTTTTCCCTTCTGACATCACAGCATTAAATATCAAACACACAATGAATCCTACATAGACTACAGAATGTATAAAGCAGAAATGATGTACAACTAGCAAAAAGAGAATATATTGGGGGTGAAGTGTTCAGGAGACCCAGCCTCCAGAAATCCAGCTCTTGTGCACGTGTGCACACACACGCACAGAATCCATGACACTATCTCCCAGCACGCCACATTTTCATCACATTGGCATCTTTTAAAAGGGTACCTGCACCGAGATATTGCCTCTTAAGGCCAGAACTGCATAGGGTCTAGAGATACAACTGACTGGATAAAGTTATGAGAAAAACAACACAAGGTTGGAGATAGCCAGTGAGAAATGGCATACCTTGCATTTACCACTCAGGACACAGGCATGCTGTTCCTCTTATATAAGGCCCAAGCTAGAAAATCACCAGATTCTGCGAGTTATCAGGCTTCACCCCATAGGAGCTAGAAATCAGGTGCTTGTTCCCTTTGGTAACATCCACCTCCTTAAACAAGACTTACCATAGTTAGCAAAACAACAAGGCCATGCCCTGCGAATGTTTGCTAAACATTTGTGCAATTTCATCCAAATACAGGAACAGAGGGTCCATGAGCCAGAAACTCCGCACTTAGCATAGCACTGTGAAAATGATCCATTGGCACTCTGCAGGCAAGCAGCAACCTTCCATTTTCTATTTAAAATTTGAGCGTAAATAAGAAAACTGAATTAATTGATACAGATAAGGGTCAGTATTTGTGTAATGTACTTGAAAAACACAGCATACTAAGACAAGCACCATATTTGGCAATCATCCTGCCTTACTCTGCTTCCACTTTCACTTCCCTGATTTGTTCTGCCTCTTTAGTTGATGAGCTCTTTGCTGAGGAGAACTGCTGTGTCTGTGCAATGCCGGCAGTGTGAAGCTGTGTTCCTGACAGAGGTGGTCAGCTTGGTACCTGCCTGAAGTGTATTAATGATTTCACTATGGCTGCATAATGAAGCTGAGTCAAAAGACTATTGCATGTTAGCAATGCAGGCTGCACCTCTCTCTCTCCACTTTTATCTTCCTTTGGAATCACTGCCACAGTTTAGGCCTTTGCTACTGAGTCATGGTACAGTGTATCGTGTTTTAATTACAAAACATGGGCACTTAAAAAAGGAATGAAAGAAAAGTAAGACCACAAAAAAATTCTTTCTTGAAAAGGATTAGAAATCACCCCGCCTCTTCCTGCCAAGCCACACTTTGAACATACATGTGACCTCAGGACTCACATCTAGCTTTGCTGTGAATAGGATGAGGTCTCCAGCACCAACCTGCAAGCCTGGGGAAAGTGCAGGCCACCGAACGCCCGCAGTGGCCAGCTAACATACAGCTACAGCACATCTAGATGATGGTGTAAATCCCAAACAGTACAAGCTAGGAGAACTTGGTCATTAAGGAAACAGTATGTGTCTTTCTTTCCCTTGGCTACCTCCTGCTTATAAAAAAATCCTGAACCAGACAAAATTTAAAAGCCCAGGGAGCAGAACTTTTGAAGAGATAAGGCAAAAACTTTCCCCTGGGGGATAGCTCCACATCTACTCCAGCAGTATGTTCTGCTGGCAGTACATATGGTATAAACAGTATTTAAAAACACTGCCTGGTAACCTCTCAGGACAGTACCTGCCTTTCACAGTCATGTCACACACACACCCACCCCCCCCCCCCGGGCTCTGTGTTTGCCTACAGAGCTGCCAACAACCACTACCACCAGAAACAAAGATCTAAAAGAGTACCTTGTGCAGAAACAGCCAAGTTACTTTTCCCATCTGAGAACAGCAGTGGAGTTCAACTCTGTAACACAAGCCAAAATCACCCCTCAGGACTGCTATCTTAGGGCTGAGCCAGCCAGATGTAGCTCTTTTAAAGAGCCTCAGGTGTGGCCCAAGTGTGGGGACTGAAATGAAAGCAGCTGGTTGCCTACTTCCATTCTATTGCTAAATTTGTTGAACTGCAAGTTAAACTTCATCTTCCTTCTCCAAGGAACAGATAATAATTTATTACATAGTCATCTGTAGGCAGACACATTTTCCGTATTCACTGGGCATTATCTGAGGACACCAACATGTGGGATAGACTTTGAGGCTGTTGTGGCATCCAGGCTCTAAAAGGAGACTGCAAAACTGGAATGTGATTATCTCTTGATCTCTGGCCTTCCCACTCCACTCCAGGCACAGAAGTGGGTTTTATTCACCAGGACCCACAAAGAGCTACAGAAACTAACCCGTATGTTACAGGCTCCAGAAAATGTCAGGAGCTGTAAAAGTTATGCTTTATAGCACTGATGTCTTCAGTGAAAGCTTTGAGGAGAGGTATCCTGCATATGAAGCGTGTCCTTCATGAAAACACAGACCAAACTATTTTCAATGTCTAGGACTTCCTTGACCCTGTAACTTTATGCTGCTAAAGTGAGAGCTTCCTTTTGCAGAGTCCCAACTGTGACGCTCCCATCTCCTAAATGGATGAAAGAGAGAAAGGGATGAATTCACATCTTTCTTGTGCACTGTTTCTGTAGAGCAGGCAGGGCAGGAAGTTCCTCCACCAAGTCTGTGTGTCTGTAATGTCGAGATGTACTCTCAGCTTTCTACAGTGGTTGTATGGCCCAGTAACTTCTCAACCACAGGATGCTGAGTTTCCAGCAACGTAGCTTGGAATTTTGATTCACAGAAATGAAAGTTTGGCCACAGTGATTGTTGGATGGGAGCGAATACATAACCTGCCATCATTCTGAATACACAGAGGGTCAACCAGATATGTAACATCTGAAATGCTAGAAAGGTAACTCCCTCCATAGGGGAGGCAATATTGTGTCGTTAAATGTACTGTGTCCCAAATGGCCTGGATCAGTAAAAACTTGTCTTTGCAGGACTCTCTAGCTCTTTACCCTGAGCTAACCAGCTTGTTGGCATGTGATGTGCTGAGAAGCGATCCTGGGGAAGTCAAAACTGACAGCTGCAGAATTAATATGAATATTAAAATAAGGGCAAGGGGGTCTCTGCTCCAGATGGAGTGCAGGGACATGCCTCTGACCTTTTGCTGCTGAACCTGCCTGCCCTCTTGAATTGGCAAGTAGTAGTGGCAGCAGTCTGCAGCCCTCCTCCCATATCCCTCCAGCCCCTTACTGTAATTTATAGAAAGTCTCCACTTACTGCAACCTGTCAGGCACTCAAGAACAAGTTAGATAACAGTACTAGTTCTGCTGCTGCCAGTTTAGAAGGCAGAGTCCCAACTGTGACGCTCCTGTCTCCTAAACGGATGAAAGAGATAAAAGGATGAATTCACATCTTTCTTGGGCATTGTTTAGAAGGCAGCAGCAAGGATGCATTAATGATTACACTCCTCTTGACAGTCAACAGGAGGCAGGTGCTGAACTGGCTGAGATATCTTTGAGACTTTGTTAGGCGAAGACTGAATAGCGGCCCCTGTCCACAGGAGTGCCTTTCCATCTCTCTCTGACCATGTGATTTATCTGAGCATCCCATTTCCTGCAGTTCCTAAGTAAATGAGTAAGTATTCAGAGCTGTGTCAAGGGAACGGGTTTGGCTTGGAGAATCCTGCACAGTGATTCATGCTTCCATGAGTAAATTAATTTCCTTAGAGAAGCAAGACAAAATCACGCATTCTGCTTAGTCCAGCTACCTAGAGTGATGATTTAAGAAGCTATTGCAAGAAGTAGTTTTCTTTAGCTTTGTATTGAGAAAATTGTTGCAAGAAATACAGTTTTATCTAGCTTTATACTGAACGCATACTCCATTGCTGTTCTACTTGCAAACACAACTAACGTTTCAAGAGGAAAAGAAAAACTGGTGTAACCTGGAAATGCTGCATATTGAAACATGTCAGCTAGAAAACAGTTTGCAATCAAAAACATACATCTGACAAAAGGGCATTATGGAAGTCTGGGATCTTCAGAAACTGACAATTATTTACACAGGTCTCCATATATATTACCCTGGTGCACATTTAAAAATAGGTTGTAGAAACACATACGTATACATACCTGGAAATGAGAATTGCATCAGCTAGCCCCTCCCCCACAACGACAGTGCAAAGAAAAAGAGGGTGTGAAGCAGCAAAAGCACCGGATCTTTGTAATACCAGCGTCCTTACCATAACATGCGAACTAGCCAAGGAGAGGGACCCAGAGGTGTATGGACCGTGGCTAATCGGTTATGTGCAGACATGCCTGTTAGTGCAAGGTGAGGTGAAACTCATCTTTT
Organism: Fregata magnificens; assembly: GCA_013389945.1. Classification (NCBI taxonomy): domain Eukaryota; kingdom Metazoa; phylum Chordata; class Aves; order Suliformes; family Fregatidae; genus Fregata; species Fregata magnificens. The sequence goes on from WAAD01038846.1 coordinate 31,738, forward strand.
AGCTTTTAGTTTTCTTAGGAGATCAGTTCAAATGGTTTGATGTGGCTATAATGCCCAAATTTGAAGAACACAAACCACAGATTTTTATGGAGTATGAACCAACTTCCTGTATCTTACCTGATAAGTACTTTGAAATTGCAAGAATTCTGGCTCTGGGAGATTTTTTGATGTTGACAATTTAGCAGAGTATACGAAACTTTTGGTGCCAAGCTACTCCATTTTGGGGTCCAGGCCCCTCTGGTTTAGGTAAAGAACCTCCATCATTTTGCTTTACAAAGCTGAAGTGTTTCATAATTAACTAATCCCTACAGTACCACCATCAGCTTGGTCAATAAAGACTCTTCACATTTTACAAAGGAGAAATGAAGCCATTAAAGCTGGAGGAAGTTGTTCAGGCCTCAGAATAAATCAAAGGGAAAGACAGGACTGGAACATGATGTAGCTATGTCTAGTGCCAGGTCTTTCCCTCACATCACTGACATAATATGAAAGCAAAGCCCTTGATGATGTCAGAGCAAAAGCAGGACTGATCATGCTGGGAATAACACGATTTTTAGGGGCAAATTAGACCTCAAATCTCAGGTAGAGCGGAGAGATTCCACTGACCTTTCCAGGGCCAGTCAGCATCAACGGTGGCTTTGGGTTACTGCTAACCTCCTAGCTGAGCTGTAGCTCATACAGCAAATATGTGCAGGTCATGGCTTGGTGTCACTATTCACCCCCGCAGCACCATCACATTTGACTTAGTCTGTCATGAGCCAGGACCTGAGCAAATGGTAAGTGTAGAAATTAAATATCACCATGTAAAACCTCTTGCATATTAGCAAAATGGAGAGAAATTTACTAACACTTTGTGTTTTATTGAAAATAGCAAGATGCACACATTGAACTCACCTTGTGTAACTGTCTCTGGACTTTATTTTTGTGATAAAGGTTTAATTGGTATCTCATAGTTTAAAGACAAACACATTGTTTAATAAGAATGTGGCATCATTTCCTTCTGTTACCGACCAAAGCCTGATCAAATGCCACCTGAGGACAGTGGAAGGGTTCCACTTGTAACTCCTAGAATAAACATATAAATATTTCCACATTCAACAACTTCTATTGCTTTATTTTTCATGTTTAATCTGTGAAACCTAATATGGAAAAGAGAGCAAGCAGGCTGAGGAAGGGCCAAGCTTCCCTGGAGAGACCCTGTCACATTTCAAACATTCCCATCACTCTATCAACACCACCTCCTGCTACTGCAATGAAAGGCAGCAGCGGAAAAAGAACAGGAAGAATAAAACTCCTTATGTATACAAGTGAGGAAAGTCAGCCCCATCCCTACAATCGAAGTCAATCACTTAAAAGAAATCAAAACAGACCTGGTCTCCATCTTCCAAGTGCATGAAAAATGCCCCTAATTTGCTCACCCCGTTCTGTTTGTGTTGCTCTGAGCCTTCCCTGACTGAAGCTCTCTGAGGCAGAAAATCAATGTCAATCATGCCAGATGACTGCTTTCCTCCTGAGCATCTACTGCTGCTACTAAGATCACAAAGAACACATAAAAGGAAAACATTGGCAGTCGCAGCCTTCTTCTCAGTTTTGTAATTCAGGTGAATTAACACTGGCATATTAAAAGCTGACACTATTTTTTAACAAAACAAGGTTTCTGATCTGCTTATCATCGAGGACATGTTGGGACCGGGATGGTTTTGAAACATCCTAGTTAGCTTGCTTTGGCCTACTCTACTAAAGGGAGGATCTCTAGTACCTGAACAGGCACCAGACAGCTAAGGACAACCTGATGCCTTATGTTATAAATAACAGAGATTTGGTCTTGGTTCTGTTCTCAGTAACGAGCAACACAAACACAAGCAAATGAAGATTTTATTGGAACTCATACCCTGAAAACCATGTCCAATTTTATTTTGTCTGAGCCACAGGATAAGAACAAAAGATTGATAATCCCAACATTCTTCTCTTAGGAGCCTTGGTCTCACCATGACAGTAGTAAAATACCACTTGCTCTACATTAGTTACATATTTTTAAAATGCTCATTCATCTATCCAGCCAGTCTTGTCTTAGAAGCCTCTTCTCTTACATTTAAACTCTTCAGAAGTAGAAATTTTTATAGGGGGAAAATGTTTGTTCTTCATCTTCATTACTGTCAAATGTTCATTTTCTGTCCTGCCAGATTTCTGGAACCCAAACTCTGGATGACATGTTTAGTCCCATTCATATAAAGCCACTGTAAATACAGATTCCTGGGATGCAGAACTAAACTTCCTAATCCACCCTTGAGACTTCTGATGGAAGAAGATGCTCAGCAAACCCAGCATAACACAGAACGACAGAACTACGTGATACGGTTTCCTTTTATTCTGCATTCATGCAGCATTAGGCCTACTCAGCATCTACCCGCACTTTCCCTTCCTTACCTACCAGTCTCCTCTGACATGACACATCTCAAAAGCATCACTCATTCCTCAAGCAGCAGCAAGGAATAAAGCACATCTAGTTTTGCAGCCAACAGGTCATTATATTTAACCTCCTTTGGTAAGTGCTGGTCTTTATAATAAGAACCAAAATTTTGTAATTTTCTGGCTTGTTTCATGCAAACCTCCTCATTCTATGTTTCAAGCATTTTTAGATATTTTCTCACTTGTGTTTTTTGTTTCTTTTGTTTTGCCAATGGACTGTCAAAGAAATGACGAGGCTTTGGGCTACCATTCCCATCAGATCACCACAGCAGAAAGGAATTGTCACTGGGATGGTCTGTGACAAGGCGTTAGCATGCCTTGAACAGCAGCAGAAAATTCCTTCAGTTGTAAAGCAGAGTTTGGTAGATGAGTACAAGCCTTAGGTGTGATGAGATGTACCCATCTTCACACCATCTGCTCTGGTCTAGCATGACCGAGGGCCATGTTTTATGCTTGCATGCACTGTGAGTGGGATGAGGTTGTGGAGAGATCACGACTTCCATGACAACCTCCTCCTTTGTAAATTGGCTAACTCTAGTGACTAAGAGGTAAACTATATAAAGTGACTTTAGAGGAGAGAAAAGACATCCCAGACAAAAGAGAGATGGAAAGGCTGGTATGGGTAGAGGAAGACAAAGTGGCTAATTAGTAAGGAAGGCCTCCTGCCATAGTAAGATAAGCACCTCAAAAAGGAAGTCAAGTACATCCTAGAAGCTGTGAATAGATATCGCCAAAAATGAGCTACAGTTAGAATGCCAAAAGGAAACTAAGACAAACATCACAAAGGTACCACAGCTACAAGAAATTAAAAAAAAAGGAAGCAAAAAGGATCACTGTAAAACAAGAATGGGAAAATAAAGGTAACCCAACTACTCACACAAGATTAAATGCATGCTTCCCTGATTTTGATTAAGGATGAACATGTTAATCCATAGGGTAAAGACAGGATGCCTAAGAGAAGGGGTAGAAGGGAGAAATGGGTACAAGATAATAAATGAACACAGCCAGCTGGTGAGCAAAACTCAGAGAGCCGACTGCGCTCCAACTGGAGGAACCAGACATTCTCAATCCCAGAATCCCGACGCACAGTAAACCACAAATCCAGGTGCAAAGATTTTATGTATTGACTTGGAGGCATTACCACAGGACCAGAGAGCAGCAAGTATTTAAGAAGTGAGCCATGGTGGAAGCGGTTTCGACCTGTGCTTTTGATGTCTGTGCAGTTCTTCAGGAACACTTGCGAAGGGAAGTTTAACCACAAACATGAAATTCAATGAATAAAGGGATAAAAGGTAGCATGGGTTTACTAGAAGCCAGTTTTGTGGGACAATCCTGTAGCATAGTATAAAATTGAAACTTCAGGCATGCAGGAAATAAGATCTAGTTTTTGCTCTTTGTTAGTATCCTAGCAAGAAATAAGTGAAGAGGAGAAGGACTTGGCTTTACTAAGCAACCACAGAGTGATAGGGAGCTGACAGTGTGGCATGACTGTGAAAAAGCCAAGTGTGAGTCCAGTCATGGTATTTCCAGTAATGACAGGAAAAGATTAGTGTTCCTGTTTGAGGCACCACTAAGACGACTGTCTAAAATACTCCATACAGAAGCCTCCCTCAAGAGGAAAGCATTCAAACTGAAAGAATCACGCAGAAAGGACGTCCCAGTGACCAGAGCACAGCTTGCATCATTCAAGACTGAAAAGGTCTAGCTTATGTAACTTAAGAAAAAATGAGTGGGAATTCGATATGTAAATACACGGTAAGGGGAAGTAAACGCCAGAGAAGGATGTCTGTAACAAAAAAACCAAACATCTATAGATTTAGATGGAAATTAGAAACGGGTTTCTAGCCACCAGACACGAGGCTCCATCCGGAACCACGGCCATAAACCAAAACGGCTTGTGCCGGTGACGAGGAGGAGCACAGGGCTGGCGGCTGGCCACGGCTGCCCGGTGGGGGCACTGCCCGGGCGGCGACGGTGCGGCCGGCGAACGAGGGCAGGAATGCCTTTAACTCCCCTTAACTCTCCAGAGCCGGCACCGTTTGCTGGTACGTGTACTGGCTGTGCACGCACTGGGCATCTTCCTTGCCCTTGGGAGCTAATGTTTTAAATCACTTTCACCCACCCCGGTTAATAACAGAAAGAGGGGAATCTTCCCCGAGGACACGGCTCCCCGGGCCAGGATGCCGGTTCACCACCGGCGCGAAGCCAGCCCGGCAGCCCCCCTCCGCCTCAGGCTTGAGACGGGCCCGCCTCACAGCCCCCACAGGGGCCGCGGGAACCCCGGCCGGGGCTGAGCT
>WAAD01038846.1:47438-69289 GCA_013389945.1 Fregata magnificens
CTCTCTGTCCCCACTGTCTTTTTTCCTGACTGAAGTCCTAGCTTACTTAGTCATGTCTTATATGGAAGCTGTCTGATATGCTGGATCATCCTTCTCGCCTTTGCATCAAACATCTGCAGTTCTATTATGTCCTTTCTTTCCAAGATAAGAAAGACTAGAATTACACACTACATTTAAAGTGGGCACATCTTACTCCCGAACAGTAACACAAGGAGCAGATGGACTAAGCAGAAGATGTCAGGCCTCAATGAAAAACTGCAGAAATTTCCGAGCATAGTGAGTAGGAGAGACTCTTGGTCTGGGAAAGGAGAAGTCTGCAGGTTATTCAAGGAGGCTGTGACTAAAATCAGTGTCTCTGCACTAAGACACTGAATTGTTCTCCAGTGCTCCTGTTACACATTATTATCCAGAAACTGAGACACAATTATGAAATAATCTCACACCACTGACATCCTTCACAGGGAGGATGGAGAAAAATAACACTGTTCCTCTGCTACTGAACAATGACATTTGTAAGATACATGCAGGACAATGCATCTTACGGCCACTGCTATTTCTGACTTGCTTCAGTCTGAATACATGCACCTCAATTTGGAAAGAGAATATATATTTAAAAAGCAATACACTGGAACCTTAGATATTTCTATCATGCCCAATAACGAATTAATTACATGCTTCTGTTCACTACTAGGAACACTCAGATACAGAGCAGTGTTTCATCTCTGCTTACCACTTCTTGATCCAGGCGAGTTACCATCTCTTCCAGTTTCTGATGTCCTTTCTTCAGGTCCTCTTCTGTCCGTTTCAAGGCATTGAGTTCAGCTTGTGCACGATCCATTTCTTCTTTCATCCGCCATCTCAGTTTATCACTGACTGCCGAAATAAGGGAAGCTCGAATGGTATCCTCACTGATAGTTCCATCTCTACTGGGTCCTGCACAAGAAAATTCACAAGCATAAGATTAACTCTGTTCTGCACTGGCTTCAGTATAGAGCCAGTCTGAAAAAAAAGTGGCTAACTTGCTGTATGTACCTTAGCAATGTAAGACAGTAAAATAAACTGTTTCCATAATAATTTTCAGAAGCAGCGAAGAGACCACAGTGAGATAAAACACATTAAGATATACACAAGTAAATTTAAGAGTACGCATCCACTCATTCACTTTACTATTCCTATATTCCCAATCTTCCTTTAACTTAAAAATGGGCTGGCCATTTCCCCTGAAGTCTACAAATGTTGTTAGTCTGAGCCTTTAAAAGAAGACTAAATTTCTCGTAAACTCTATAGGAATTAATGGATGCATGTATTCAACCACAATTAATGTAACGGCTGGCTTGAGACAGTGAATTTGCCTATAGATACTCTATCTTGAGGCTTGCCAATTACTGGTTTCGATTTTTTTTTTTTTTTAAGATTAATAAAAATAGATGAACACTAAGCTAACAAAAATAATTTCAATGAAAAAGATCTTAACTGTTGCCCTTTTATATTTATGAAGATCTAACAGCAGGGTCTGTTTAAGTGACAAATTACTGGACAGTATCAAGCAATTAAAAAGCTACAATATCATCTAGTCTTTCCAATTGGTTTCACAACTATTATCATTCAGCCATCCTAGGGCAGGTATGGGAGGGCAGTGAAGCAATCAGCATTAATACAGAACATTTGTTATTGAAGTAATCTTACTTTAACAAGCAACATTTATTAAAAGATTATAAAGCAGAGAGAGAAATGCTAATCAATCGTATTAGCATATGGTTTATAGGTATGTTCTGGCAGACTAAAATCAGATGGCAGTCTTTTAGGTATGTGTTCGGTGTTACACAGGGCCTACCATTTCTTTTTTTAAACTTCTGCAGGATGGTACTGTAATTGGAGCGGGGTGGGGGGGACGACACATGGTTTATAAAATTACGTAAAGGCACCCATGAAGAACCTGCAAAAATTCTCTCTGGGTAAAATACTTCTTTAAGGTTAGTAGAATAAAGAGTATTAGTCAAGCATACAGAGATTCTGTGAAATTAATTATACAATTCGATTCTAACAAAAGCAAACATAGCTATTTTAGGTAAGTGTAAGACAAAGATGATGACATACAATTTGATTGCAGGTATACTAATTTGCCAGTTTCACTTGGTCCATAGTGCCCAGAAACTCAGGGTAGTGATTTTAGTAGTAGAGAAACAAACTACTAACGAATATTGTTCCAGTATTATATAAACTTCTATAAACGATAATATAAGCTATAAAAGCTATATAAGCTAATAATATAAGAATATATAAGCTTCTATAAACGATCGATGTTACAGTTAACCAACAATAGAGGCTGCTATGAACTGCGTTACAACAACTGAGGTTACCACCTTTTTTGATTGTCTGGATTGCTAGGTACAACTTGTAATTTCAGTTTATTAAATTACATTTCGATGCAGCAATACTAGAAAATATAATAGAAGAAAGTAAATTCTCTAATATATTTCATTAGTCCCTCTCCCTCTGAAGCACTAGAGGCTTTCACATTTAAGCTTGCATATTACTATTGCTTTTGCAAATCAGCCTTTCAATGAGATCACCTAATTTCAAGAGTCTGTCACTAACAGCTTTTTAAATAGAAAGGTAAATCCTTCATGTCTGTCACAGGAAGTGTTGTGTATCTGCAGACCAGGAAACTTGGATTGCTCTAGAGAATGTAAAGTGGCTACTGGTGGCAGAATTGTAACCCTATTTATCACAAACCACTTCAACCATTCTTCTATGAGAAAAACTGGAGCGTCACAGTTTCCCCACGCTTGTGCCTCACACCTTTTAGATCAGTGAAATTTCAACTGGATTGTAACAACTACTAATAAAGCAAGAATTATAGCAGGTTTTGTGCCTAAACTTTCCAACTTTTATGGATGAAACGTAGAGAGATTTGAAGTTCTGTAACTGGAAAGAAAATCTGAAAAAAAAAAAAGTTTTACCAGAGTATCTTTTTACCCAGAGACACAGTTATCAAAACCCTGATGTTGTTATGGCATTACATACATCATGTATCATATTTGCCAGTGCCCTAGATCTTAAAAAATTACAAAGTGAAAAAATACTCGTCAAGGCTCCTGTGAATCTTACATAGCTAAAGACAAAACCATTAGCATATCTTTTGTTTTTTCCTTCTCAAAGGTTCAGAAAAGTGTCTCAAGTCAGCTGAAATCCAGTCAACCTCTTCACCTTTCTTAATGATCACAGGTCCTCAGAAGAAGCAAGAGCAAGCAAGCAACTCAAACCATACATTGATTTTGCCATTTAAACACAGTAGTTCAAAGATTGGTATTTTTAGAGTAAATTACACTAAGATGAACAGTCATAAATATACTTCTGAATACGTTCTTGATAGTACTCAATGACTAAACTACTACTAGCCAGAAATAAGATTACAATAATTTTCCTACAGTTATTCAGGAAAAGGGTGGGCTGTTTAGTGAAATTTTAGCATTACAGTGTTCCTGGGGTAGGCTGGATATCTTCCTGATAATCGGCAACAATCCAGAACACAGTTTTAAAATCTAAAACTCTGCCTTTAGAAACAAGCATCTGAATGGAAAAATTAACAATTTTCTGTTAGGGTCTCATCATAATTTAAAAAAAAAAAAAAAGAAGAAAAAAATCTATTTGTAGTGTCTGCTGGTATTGTTATACTAACAAATGCAAACTCTTGTTGACAAGACTGCATACCTCAGAATCCTTAAAACATCTGGATGATTTTTTAGACTTCTGCTGCTAACAGAACAAGACTGCATAAATTCGTATCTCTTCCCTATGCCTTTTACTCTACTCCTGTCCACAAAACCTACACCAGCCAGATATCTGGAAAAATAAAGCTACGCAAGCGACATGAGAGGAACTATGGGAAGATGCACATCATGCCTACTAATCCACCAAATTCTTTTAAAATTAAGAAAACATCAGATTTTGATAATGAGTAGCGCAAGCACTTTACTTACATAGAAATTGCACCAGAATATGTGTAATTTTTTTAAAATACGCTAATTACTACTGGAAAAAAAGAGACTGAATTATTAATCAACTGGTGCATAGATAGCCTTACGAAAATAGAAATGTCCCAACAGTTCATCTGATTTACAGTTCTGGCTTAAGCAATTCACCCTGTTGCCAGTCAACAAGATAATTTTCAATATTTGGTTAACTATCTGTTAGAATCAGCAACAGAAGGAGAAAAGAACAGTACTTTCTACACTGAGAAGTAAAACTTAAACCAAGTCAGTCAAACTATCTGGGACAAAGAGTTTATTCACTGTTTAGGACTTCCTGTTTAAGGCACACAATTGTAAATATACATGTTCCAATCAAAACAAATAGGTCCAAATTCACTTCAAGAATACCATTAGCATGATTTCAGTTGCTGTTTACTTTACATAATGAATTATTCTTTAATACAAAGTCAGAACCAGCCATCAGTTCTACTTTTTTTTTTCCCCCTGATATCCCTCACTCCGGGAGATTTTATACAAGGCTCACTTTAACAGTAAAGTAGGACAGAGAAAAAAAATAAAATCACAATACACTAACACAATGAAAGTTCACACAGAAGTGCCAACAGATAGGAAAGAGGTCTTTGAACATATAAAGGATCATTTTAATACAGCTCAATTAGGTTTTATGTATCTTCTCAAAGAACACAAACCCTTAGCATTTTCTGTCACTTCCATAATTAGCCCAGCTTGGGGAAGATTTTATGGCACATAGCCATTAAATCCACAGAGCGCTGAAACCCTTAACCTTTACCAGGCAGAGTCTGGTTTCCGAAGTGACCTTACAGAATCATCAAACTAGTAACTACATCAGAGAGGTAATTAATGGCAGATGATTGAACAGAAAGAAGAAGCCTGAAGGACTATTTGAAAAACCAGCTATTATTAAAAACTTAAGCTACTCTGAATGAGTATTTTCATTCAATTCAAACTAAGCTCACTATAGGAAACACCCCACCACCACCCACACAAAACTCTAAAGTTGTAGCACCTGATATGCTCCTAAATAAATTATCACAATAAACCATAGCCAAACAATCTGTATAGGAAATAAACATTTGCAGCTGAAAGAAAAAAAAAAACTGTACTGTAAAAAACCCAACTATTGTAAATACATGATTAAAGAAACATGTTTGCATTTCATTTGGCACAAGCGATCAACCATGTGTATAACAGGTGTATGACTTTTACCTAGCTGCATCAAATGAATCAGTCTAATGTTAAATTGCCACTACAAAACCTGGCATTACAACATGGCATCAGATCATCTAACTCGGGACTTGAAGAGCCTTCTGTGATATTTGGCAGATATTCCACCTCTGTTCATCTTCACCAGCTAGGAAAATGAGGGAAAGAAATTAAATAGGACATATCTATATTTTAAATTAACTCTCTACTACATAAAACCAGAACTGGATCTGTTTGAGAAAGACACTGCAGAAAGCCGATGCTCCCTAGAAAGGTTCTTACCACCTCCCTACATGAGAGCCAGTGGAGACCATCAATTCTGGAGGACCCAACTACAGCCCCCCAGCACTGAGTACTGTTTGAGCTACTTGAGTGGGACAGCGGCTTTCTTGCAGTATGCATGGTAGACACGTCACCTCAGCGTGGAGATGACCACTGAAATGGCCAACAACTTTCAGAAGACTCTTCTAATTCAGAAGGCTGAAAGAATGTGGACACAAAGGATGGGATCAGGCACAAGAAGAATACAACATACAACTTACTGTTGTTTCCAAATTCTGTAACAACAGAACAACTCCTCAAATATTTTAAGAGTAAAGTAGAAACATCTATCTTCCTTTGTCAAGCTGTGAACTTGCTTTGTCCCCATTTGTGTGAATGAAAATTTCAAAATACACACAGTTCTGGAGGGAAGAGTGTGTATAAATAACTGGGAGTTCACACATTAAATGAAGAACCTATGGATGCACAGTGCAAGAGACTACAAATGATTGATACTCTGAACAAGGTCACAAAAGAGTCTACGTCCTCACCATATAACTGCTCCAAAAGGACCATCATCCAACTGGAAAGTTACTGCACCAACTTCCTACTTAACTAGATGACCTTTATCACTGGTTCCCAATCTGTTACACATAGACTAAAAGTGAGGTGCAGAGCGGAAACCAAGCTAGTGTATTTTGCCACGGAGCAGCAGACTGGGAAAAGATACATGTTAATACCCTAGATCTTGCTGCTGAAGGGAAGAAAGAAGTAACAAGTAGGGACCATTAAGAAGCAACAGTGAAGAGGCTGGAGAAGAAACTCAGTAAAAATGAAGCGCATTCCAAACGCAAATGCTTTAGATAGCTATGACTTTTGGAGTAAAGAAAGTATAAATAAAGAGTAAATAAAGCGAGTCCAGTAGATGATTAAATGAGGGCAAAAGCATTTTTACAAACCACGAACAGAGCAATGCAGACAATAAAAAGTCACCTACAGTTAAAGGGTGAGAAAAAAACCTCAAGATACTTACATGCAGTGTTCTTCAAAATATTCACAGAACACACAATGCATTGCACAAATCCAGGAATTCAAGTTCCTGACTGAATAAAATATAAGGCGAAGGACATAAAATGTATTTCATTCTTCCTTTGAATAACTTTTTTAATTGAAGATCAATACTTTGGAAGGTCAGATTAAGAACAATACATTCCTTTTTTCCATTTTCTTTCTTTACATATCAGTTATAGAGGGAAGCTTCACTTCAGTGAAATCCTTTCAAAGCTACTCACCAACAGTAGTCACAGGAGGCTGAGAAGGGTAGTACTGAACACTAGTGGTTGCTGGAAATGGAACACCACCCGGATAGGAATAGTTTGGGTAGCTGCTTTGACAAAGAAAGATATATTAATGGTGTGTAACTATTTGTAAAATAGCATCCATATATATTATCTTTATGTCACCACGTTAAACATTTGTTTACATAATAAAATGTGTAAATCGCAGGCCAAGTTATGCTTTTTCTCTTTTCCTGTTCACATTAACGTCTTTCACAATTTATATTTCTGGTTTGATTTAAGAAGATACCATTTTATCTGAAACCCTATCTAGTTATTGCCTGGTCAAGCATTTGGATCATTCCAAATTCTCTTCAATCTCTTGATCTTGCCATGCAATTTCTAACTTGCCATACGAAAACCCAAAAGTATCCAAAAGAAATTATTCTAGCTACAAACTCACAAACAGCAATTTCAATTTAATAATTTTTAATATGAGAATAGTTAACAGGATGACTGCTGAACTGCTTTATGTAAACCTAAAAATGTTGTGCTAAGTATGGTTGCAAGATGACACTCCTCCAGAAATTCTCAGCCCTGTTCTGAAGGATGAAGGAAAGCAAAAGCATTCATTTGTTCACTGAAACAATTGTGAGATGACACATAACATGACAGTCTACAATGCCTTTCTAACATACATTTACTATCAACTGAAACAAGGACTCAAATTAGTCAGTACTAGCCTGACAAACACCTGCATACAGCAGAGTATTAACCGTGGCTATAAGTAAACAAAATGGTCCAAGAAAACATGTAAAACATAAAATAAGCATATTCTGTTCCTCTCCAGATAACTGCAAATTTAATAGTTCTTAAAACCTTTCTGTTCATTTATAAATTATATATTTTAAAAATAGTTCTTCTGTAATTTTTGTTCAAACATTAAGACCACTTTAAATAAATGTATTTAGGAGGAAAAAACCTGCCATAAGAACTTATCAAAATCCCCATTTTTCACTTCTTAAAACATAACACCCCACCTTCCTAATGCTTACAGGGTTTTAATTTTTTTTTTTTTTTTTAAATCAAAATGTCATATACTGCAGCATCTCCTCATATGCTCCTAAGACAAAATCAGGACATAAAGATATTAATAATAAAAAGAATTAATTATGATGTGAAAAAATGTAGGTACACACTAGGAGGCAGCAATCAGCATCCCACTCTTTGCTAAGAACTGCAAGTCTTCTAGAAAAGCTTTATTCCAAACTATTATATAATATACTTAAAGAAAAAGTCTTGGTTTATATTAATAAAAAGATCATTTTGTGCCCTTCAAATTCTCTTAGAGTGCTCTAAATTAAGTCCACATTTATGCTGGAGTCAAGGTTTGTATTAATCCAGCAACTGTTTTGTTCAATGTTTTGAGTTGTTAATTACCCCAAACAATACTAACAAAACTAATAAAAAACCCCAACTTGTAGGGTTACATTTCTTTCTATATCATGTAAACATATCAACCTTATAAGAACTAATCCCATATACGAGTGAAGCAAGATAACATCTAGGAGTTAGGTAGTAATTTTCAAAATATATTTATCCCCCAAGTATATTGTATTTGAAGCAAGCAACACTAAGAAAGCTAAACCTTTCCCAAACTTTCTTTTGGCTATTGACAAGAATTCAGTCCTGACTTTTAAAAAAAACCTGCTAACACGATAATTGTACAACAAATATACCGTAAGAAAATACAACTAAGACTAGATACTACTCAGTGAAACTGTCTATTATGTAAATGATGATGGTTTAAAGGGGTTCTTACCTCGGGTTTGGAGTGCTTCCTGCTGGATAGGCAGATATTCCACCTGGAATGCCCGGCACATAGGAAGCTAAATAAAATAATGATTTTGTATATTTTTACTTTCCAGAGGTTTAATATATATTAAGATCACACCAGTGGGATGTACTTATGCTGCAGTTAGATGCTTTTCAAAATATTATTGAACAATGAATACAGTGTAACACAATGAAACAACAGGAGTAAGATAAGTCATTCTATGGCCAAAACCCCTCAATGACGTGCACCCTACATCCTCTAACACCATCGCTTCTCACAACACTCCCAGACATTTCCCATGCTGCTCTTGTGCACCTTGGCAAGAGGGATGCATGCAGATGTTTGTTGTGAGCTATCTCTGTGCCAACTGACCAAGGCAGCTGCTTGCCCTCAAAACACATAAAGGACTAAACTGCAGCAGACCTTTCCTCCATCTATTGACCAGTTAGAATTTCCTTTCTGTATCCAAGCACATTTTCAAAAAACACACACAAATTTTGCATTTCTGAAGATTCTACCTCTACCTATCAACTTTGGTTAAAATATTTTCAAGAGTATTTTGTTTGGAGGGAGAGTGTGAGAACTGTAGTTGAAGTCAATTATACATTCCTTAGAACAACTGGCATAGCTGTACTAAGTAAAATGTCGATATATAAGAAAAAGTATCTGCAGCTAGGGAACTCAAAAAAATGGCATGTTATTACACACCTGAAGAGCTGTCTCCATTTTTTATATAATAGCTGAAAAAAGAAAATAACCTTTCCAATGCAGCCATTGTTCCCTACTCACTAAATAACGAGTGTATCATTTAAGTACCTTCAGAGTAGCTATACTTCACAACAGTTGGTTAGCTGTTTAACAAACCATTCATGTTCTTCTGAACATGAGCTGGCAGTGTGCCCAGGTGGCCAAGAAAGCCAACAGCATCCTGGCTTGTATCAGGAATAGTGTGACCAGCAGCAGTAGGGAAGTGATCGTGCCCCTGTACTCGGCACTGGTGAGGCCGCACCTCGAGTACTGTGTTCAGTTTTGGGCCCCTCAGTACAAGAAGGACACTGAGGTGCTGGAGCGTGTCCAGAGAAGGACAACGAGGCTGGTGAAGGGACTAGAAAACAAGTCTTATGAGGAGCGGCTGAGAGAACTGGGGTTGTTTAGTCTGGAGAAGAGGAGGCTGAGGGGAGACCTTATCGCTCTCTACAACCACCTGAAGGGAGGTTGTAGGGAAGCGGGTCTTGGACTCTTCTCCCAAGAAACTAGCGATAGGACGAGAGGAAATGGCTTCAAGTTGCGTCAGGGGAGGTTTAGATTGGACATTAGGAAGAATTTCTTTACTGAAAGAGTGGTTAGGCATTGGAACAGGCTGCCCAGAGAGGTGGTGGAGTCGTCATCCCTGGAGGCGTTCAAAAAAGGTGTAGACGTGGCACTCCAGGGGCTAGTTTAGGAGTCATGGTGGTGTTAGTTGATGGTTGGACTTGATGATCTTAGAGGTCTTTTCCAACCTTAATGATTCTATGATTCTATGATTATCCAGTAATTTCTGCCATTCAGAAGTTATACTTTAAAATATTTTTATCAGCACATATAAATGTCTAAGGCTTTAACAGTCCTAACAATTTTAAGTTTCTTCTTGGAAATCTGACAATTCTATTATAAAAAATTATGTTTTGAATATATTTATTCCACATTTCTAGTAATTTTAGGAATATTACAAATAGCTTTTTTTTTAAAAGAGCCAAGCTATTTTCATCCTTGAATGCTTTCAAATGATTCAATTTTTTAAAAAGGGATTCATTTCTTCTTAAACAGTGTATCTAGAACTTAAAAAAACCCAAACCTAAATGTCTGTAAAATAAGGAAAAACTGACTACACTAGTAAAACTAAGTAGCTATTAACAATGTGAAAATCCTGAAACATTTCCACCAAAATTACTTCAGCTATGCTAGCACTGAGTGATTACGAGAGTAATCAAGTGTGTTTCAATGGATGGTCCTTCCTTAAAGCACAATACAGGTCACAGTCTCTCCTAAAACTATACTTGTACTGACACCCACTGCTCTTGGAAAATCAGAACAGTAGAATCATCTAGTGCTCTTACAGATAGGCTAGCGCTGGACAAGCCAAAAAGTCCCAAACACTTACCTTTAGTCAACTATCTCTAACGGTCCCATTTATGTTTGCTACCCCTTTTCTCACATGTTAAGAACCTAAGACCTTGTTAAAAATTGTTTCTTCTGGAAATTACAATGAATAGTACTTCAGCTTTTCAGATGTAACACTATGATCTGATGAAAGCTGATTTCAACAGAAAACAGACACAGCCTTAAAAATACAGCAAAAATACATAACCCCAAATACAGCTATTCTAACATTAAATTAATGTAGAACTGTTACAGTATCATTAAACAACCTGCAGCTAATCTGCTCCCCCTCCCCACCTGCCCCAGTCTTTGGCTTGAGTAGGTCTGCTCTACTGTTGTGGGTTTTTTTTTCCCCCACCCCATGCAGAGTCTCCTTTTGGAAGAATTTCTAGGGTTTTCTGTTTCCCACTTCCCCTTTTTCCCCCACCCACCTATCCCCAGTCTTTAAAATAAGATGTCTCCAGAAGTTTAAATAAATAAAAGACTTTTAAGAAGTCTTGAGAATTTTTGCAAGAAAATGAGTACTAAGTCAGAGTACCAAATCAACATAAAAGAATGAAAAATCACAAGGCAGGGTTTTTTTCATATTCAGCCAGCGATTATTAAAAAAAAAAAAACCCAGGAGCATGGGCACAGAAAACACAAGCAGTATGCTTTTGCTTATGAAATCAATGGTTGCAGGAAACTTAACAAATGGACTTGTATTATCAGAATAAAAAAAAATTAAGATACAAAGACAGTTATCCAAATAATATCTTTTTAAGGTTATCTCTGAATGTTGACAGGTTACTGGTTGCCTTGAGGGGCTTGGGGGGTGTGTGTATTTTGGTTTGGGTTTTTTTTTTTTTCCTTTTTTTTTTTAAATACAAACTTGATTTTTCCCTCCCTTCCAAAAGTCAAAAAACACACACATTCTTCCAACATAGTTCAAAAAGGTCAAGCGCAGCACAGGTGAATTCATTAGCCAGCAATACAGAAAGTAATTCTAGAGCAGAATACATAATTTGTTGACAAACTATGCAGAGCAACAATACGCTTTGGAATATTAACATGAGTATTTGTAGAAATTAGTAGCCATGACCACTTACTGGTTGGAGGGCCTGTTGCCTGGTATGGTGGGTAGCTTGATGAAGTGGTAGGCCGAGAAAAGACCGGAGGTTCCTCACCAAACACAACAATCATGACCTGAATCAGTTCTAGCAAGTCTGACTGGGGCTGTGAGGGTAAGCAAATCACAAGTTGTTTAACAGACAGTTTAACTGACTATAACAACAAAATGGTACCAATCCATCAGCTCGCAAAAGCAATCCTCTTATTAATGTTTTTTGAATTTTATATAAATATACACACACACACACACATATATATACATGTGCATATTTAACTTCCTTTATGGATTTCTTTACAGATTCCAAATGCAGCCAGCCGGTATTCCAAACAGTATAGCGGTAGTGTTTACACTCAGAATAAACTGGGTAGTACATGGTTCCATATCAACTGCAGGGCAACAAATGACTGAAGATGACTGTGCAATGATAGATTATAATAATTTTTTGAAACTTAAATCCACTCTCCAACATGAAAAAAGTACAGATCACTAAGTTTTCAGACATTTCAATTTCATACAGCATATGGCATTTGCTCAGGTACAGAATGTCTCAAGAGAAAAAAATATTCTAACTCACTAAGGAGTGGCACAAACCCCCTTTAAATATAGATAAATTAGGCTTCTTAGTTTATAACTACATTTAATATATGCATGATTTCATTTTGCCAAAATAAGGACAAGCATCATAAATGCAGCACCAGATTAAATATCCTATTTCCAAATTTTCTTAGCTCTGTAATCCACTTACTTATTTTTTACCAACCTCTCAAACTGAATGAATTCTGTATCTGCTGTATCTTAGATGATCCTATTGCTTATGCAAGACCTACACCCTGATCTGGGCAGTCGTTTTCCACTATTACCATGCAAGCGCTGAACTACCACCCATGCTTAATAAATTTATTCCTGTTAATGACTTGTTACAGAACTATACATCTTGTACCATTCTTCTGACCTTGTCAGCACAGTTTATCTTCTTTACGAGTCCGTGCTTCGGTCAAAACTTCTACGAGGCCTGCACTGCTCAATACCTGTATTTACTGGTAGAGCAAATATATCCACATACTCGAAGCTCCAGCAATGTCTACATAAAGAAGTCCAAGTACTCATACAAGTCCATTTTAGTCACAGAGATTAATTTCAGCCCAGAGATGTTTCACAGAATTTATAATTTCCCTTCCGTAAATATTCTTATTTCACAGATCTTCACATCAGTGTCCTGCCATGGAAGAACGCCTATGCTGCACTGTTTAATCAGACAAACTGTAACTAAAGATGCAATTAACCAGACAACAGAATGCAACATCCTGAACTTCAAGACATTACAAATAATAAGAGTTGTTTTCATTAAAAAAACCAGTTTAAGATCCCAAATAAAGAGGACTATGGGTTTTGTTAAAAATGACACAACTATCTCAAGGAATTCAGAACTAAGCAATTTGAGGATTTCAAGTTCCCTATACTTACATATTTCCACTCATGCAGATAAGGAAGGTATATCTTTCCATTTGCATCAACGTGCTTCCCAGTTTTTATTGTCATAGAGCTAGTGGGTTTAACAAAACAAATTGGGGGGTTGAACGGGTAGGTGTCCAGCAGCCACAAGCAAATTGGGATATTGTATGTGTTACCTAGAAAAGAGATTTTGAAAGATTTTCAAAGTTACTCCAACTCTCTAACTGTCCTCTTGTATCCAGATTTATAAAAAACTCCTAAACCCAGGAAATTCAACTGGACAGAGTCAGAACCTGAAGCCAAAATCTACTGATAACATTCAACAAAGAGCTCACAGTATGGCCGTGAACTCAACATCTTCCAAAACAATTTAACTTTGATTTACAATTATCACTTACCACTAATATGTTATCTCGTTTGTTCTACAATGCAACATTACTAGAGCCTAATCTGAATTATGGTTAGCTGCAGCAATAAATTCTCTGCAACCCTCATTTAATTGAGAAGCTTGACAAACATGCAGTACTGAAAGAAAAGAGATGCAACAGAGCTGTACAAGACTGAAGAAGCAATGCTCAATATTAAAATTTTATTCCACAGCAAAAATAGGGAACAATTTCTTTAAAACATTATACTTTGGACAAGAAAAGGATTTCAAGAAAATAGCCATCACTGAAGTAGTGAAGTTGAATCAGGGCAAATCTAAATAGTTTTTAATGGAATTTGGGAAAATAACGGTGGTGATGATAATAATAATAGTAATAAATGCATACCTCTGTAAGACACCGGAATGGTTCCACTGAGGCTCATCAACTCCCTAGATGAGCCATCATTAAAAACTGAAAGGGAACAAACAGTATTTTTAAAACAAACACATTTGCTACCTTAATTTCTGTTCAGGTTATACCCCATCTATTTATTAGCATAAGTTTTCAGATGTTACACATACATAAACTCAGCTTGAAAGGTTCTGCTCTTGCACACTGTGGACTAGCAAATGATTGCCTGCAATCAGGTAACATTTTATGAATAACATAGTTCTGAGAAATTAATGACTAGTTATTGTCAAACTACCTTCACTGCAAATAAAACTGTTTCCTCATTCAGAGACCAAGTAAAACACATTGCAACCATCCAACCTGCAAATCATACATATTGCTGCAAAGATAATCTGAACTCAAACTTAATTTAAAAAACAACTGTCATTTTAGGATTACAAAGAACTCCTTATGCTTTCTCCAAACAAACATGTCAGCAAGGATACTGGAAATTACTGGGCCACAGGCATTTATTACATAATCAGTAAAGGTAATTTAACCAAACAACAATATACCGAAGAGGAAGAAATGCGTTGCACTTGACTCACTGCCACATCTTAGTCTTAGTTCACAAACTGCACAGGAACCTTGAGCTCAATTTACTGAGTTGCTGTATTTCGTTTTCCCATCCTTTCAATCCAATAGATTATTCTTGGCTGAATAAATCAACTTCTGGTAATAAAGCTTTTATGTTCCTAATTTCACCTGAAAGTTTCCAGTCATACTTCAAATGTAGCTTATTGTGTACAATTCTTTTGGTGCTAATGTTTTGCAAAGGCAGGTAGAACGTGTTGGGACTAAAATGGGGGGTATATATTTCATTATTAAGATAAACTTGAAAGTTATCTCAACAGCAATGTAACCATTTTCTTGTTGCTCATTTCACTGCTCCAAATAGTATCAATTATCTGTAAGTGGTTCTGTTGTCAGCGTTTCCAACGCAGCTTAGAAAGACTTAGGTAACACAAATGGGCTTCTTGCTACAGCTCGAAGCTATCTGGAATTCGGATCACTATCGTTATGCAGACTTGCTATTCCAACCACAGTCCCTTCACTACTGTTTTTGATTCTCCAGTCACTGCATTAATTTTTATTTCTGTGACAGCTGCTGGCTTGCAGCTATTCAAGTTAAAACTAATTTACCTTTTACCTGTCCATGTCCCTTCTTAATACTTCTCAATCCAGATTTAGAATTTAGAAAGCAGAAGACTATAAAGTCTCTGATGATGTATTAGTAATATAAGTTAGCTCACAGAGGAATCCCACAAGTGACAGTTAAAAAAAGGTGATCAGAAGGAAGATGACCTCAGCAGCTATGCTGGCTCACTGTGTCTTGTGAAACCACGCCCTCAGCCTCTGGAGCTGACCCTAGATATCATCTTCATTTAATGCACTCGAATTTAGTCAGAGCCTTTAAAATAGCTAACAAACAGTGAAAGTCATCATTAATTTACATGACAAAACCCCTCGTACCATTTTTCTATATACTTCACTATGTTTTCTTCATACTCTTAAGAGTATGAAGTAAGACTGCCACAATTACTTTTAATGAAGTATTTGTTAATTGATTTACAGTTCTTTCTAAATAGCACTCTAAAAATACCTTTATATGACAGCACAGCTGAATTTGTAAGATACCAGCAATTTCAGGACATCAAGTTATACGACATCACTGAGCGATTAACTAAAAGTTAAGCTGTGAAAAATGCAACACTTCTTGGCAGGTTAGATAGACACAGTAATATAGAAAGGTTATTTTAGAAAATAACTGTCAGTGTTTCTAGGGACGTATTGATGTCAAAGATCAAGAAAAGAAACTCAAATTATGTTTTCTAGTTTTAATCTCCATCTTCCCCACAAAAACTACCAAATATAAACCATCGACAATTCAATAACAAAAATTTTCTCATGCACAGACTAACCATATGAATCCATGACAGGTTTGAGGTCCTTGTACTGAGTAATAACACTGGTCGTCTCCTGTACAGTTAGGTCTCTATACTTATACTGGAAAACAAAAGAGAAGGAATGACTTTAGAGACTAAATTTGCAATGTAATTTAATTTGGTTTTATTTTACCCAATAGACTGTATTTATGAGACATTCTTCTCCACTCTTATTTTGGAATAACAATTTATTTCTCTATATTACTTAACTGAACACTGACTATATAACTCACCAAACTTTAACAAGGTGTTAAGATGTTTTTAGTCTTAAATAAGGGTGCATACATCAAGTGATTTGGGGAAAGCTATTGCATTTGCATTCACGTTCTACCATAATCAACAGTATCTGAGAGACATATGTGGATCTTAAAAATGCATCTCTGAACAAACATAGTGATGTTTTGAACATTCCTGATACACAGTTATCTAGGATCTGAACCTCACAGATATCTTTCATAGCACCTTCCAAAGCATCACAGTATTTATCAATCATTGATCAGCATTTGCATGTATTTTATCAATTAGAAAGACATTTCAAGGCACGATATTATCAGTAATAATACTGGTTTTACCCCCTTCCTTTTATCAGCAGCAGGGAGTAGCTCGCAGCACAGAAGATCTGTAAAATATAGATACACTACTACAGAATTTAACAGTCTCAGAACTATAACCCACAGACGACAAAGGAGATGTTCCTGGACAACAGAGAGCTGGTTCACCACGTGGCGCAGCTCTTTAACCTTGTAGCCATTCCTCCTGATAACTACCATTAAAAAGAAAGCTAACAATGTCCCTTGACGATATTTTCCTTTTAATAAAATTAAACACCCCCCCCAAATTCCAATCTTCAGATGTCTTAAGGAACATAAACAGACAGCATCCTTTGATTCAACCATGATAGGAAAACAAAGGGCCCACCACAATGAAATGTCAGATACCCAAAGCACACAGATGTTAACAACATCTGAACAAATTAATTCAGACATTATCCAAGAGCAAAGTGTGGTGCCACAGCTAAAGGTCACCTTTGCTCCAACAAACACTCATGAGTTGTGAAGCTTAGAAACTAATTCTTCCTATTATCTACACAGATTGACATGGATGCTACTCCTGGGCATGACAGCTCTTATTTAATGAGCAGAGACAAACACACCGTGCCACTTCCCATAATGCCACCCCAGCCTACAAAAAGCATCTGCGCTTTGGGGGATGCTGTGACTTATCTACGTGAAATGACCAAGGGCAAAACAGCCATATGGTTCATCTGCAAAACACTGGTCTGTGGGAGAGAAAAGCAACCCCTCCAGCAGGGATGCCTGCATGTGCAGGGAGGCACTAGCATAGAGGTCAGTCAGGCAGAGGCTCAGGGCAGCCCCTGGTTGCTATTTTGATGGGAGGGCTGCAGCAAAGCATCTCAGCCTCCCCTGGAAAGCGGGTGCAGGACTGGGAGCATGCAGGAGGGGCTTGACAGAGGAGAAACAACTTTGCTAGCATTTGAGTACATTCCTCCCTCCTTCCCCAACACCTAGCGGAAGAGAGAAATAGATTGCTAGAACATGGAGACAGAGGTCTGTGCAATTTCAGCTAGGTCGGTATGTACTGGCAGTACATACCCACATCACTGAATGCGTTACTACAGCACGAATGAGAGCATGTCACCAGCTACTTTAAAAAGTAAGAGGGGGTCTTTTTATAGGAACATACCTTATGGTACAGGATATAGACTCAAGAAGATTGGCGTAATCACTATGACTGGCTTCCGCTAACAGAAGATCCTCACACGCACAAGGATTCAGAGTCAGAATTTAACTCCACTTTTGGCACAAGAATCTCAAGTCAGTTTAGTCAGGGAATAGATAAAACAACGCCTGCCTGCTCAGCAGACATACTGGGAGTCTGGTACACGGTGGTTGATAGGGTTGCTAAAACCTAGATTTGGTTATCTGGGGTGCTTTTAAAAAATAGGTCCCACACCTCAAAATTAAAAAATATTTTCATATGTCTCTTAAAACTAAGAAAAAGAGTATTGCTGCAAATCGTTTTTACACTGAGTGATGAATAATTACTTAGAATCATAGAATCGTTTAGGTTGGAAAAGACCCTTAAGATCATCGAGTCCAACCATTAACCTAGCGCTGCCAAGTCCGCCACCAAACCGTGTCCCTAAGCACCACATCTGCACGGCTTTTAAATACCTCCAGGGATGGTGACTCAACCGCTTCCCTGGGCAGCCTGCTCCAATGCTTGACAACCCTTGCGGTGAAGAAATTTTTCCTAATATCCAGTCTAAACCTCCCCTGGCACAACTTGAGGCCCTTCCCTCTTGTCCTGTTACTTGCTACTTGGGAGAAGAGACGGACACCCACCTCGCTACACCCTCCTTTCAGGTAGTTGTAGAGAGCGAGAAGGTCTCCCCTCAGCCGCCTCTTCTCCAGGCTAAACAACCCCAGTTCCCTCAGCCGCTTCTCATAAGCCTTGTCCTCTAGACCCTTCACCAGCTGCGTTGCCCTTCTCTGGACACGTTCCAGCACCTCTTGTAGTGAGGGGCCCAAAACCGAACACGGTATTTGAGGTGCAGCCACACCAGTGCCAAGTACAGGGGGACGATTGCTTCCCCAGTCCTGCTGGCCACACTATTTCTGACGCAAGCCAGGATGCTATGGGCCGCCTTGGCCACCTGGGCACACTGCCGGCTCATGTTCAGCCGGCTGTCGACCAGCACCCCCAGGTCCTTTTCCGCCAGGCAGCTCTCCAGCCACTCTTCCCCAAGCCTGTAGCGTTGCATGGGGTTGTTGTGACCAAAATGCAGGACCCGGCACTTGGCCTTGTTAAACCTCATACAGCTGGCCTCGTCCCATCGATCCAGCCTGTCCAGATCCCTCTGCAGAGCCCTCCTAACCTCCAGGAGATCGACACTTCCGCCCAACTTGGCGTCGTCTGCAAGCTGACTGAGGGTGCACGCCATCCCCTCGTCCGGATCGTTGATAAAGACATCAAACAGAACTGGTCCCAATACTGAGCCCTGGGGAACACCACTTGGGGCTAGCTGCCAGCTGGAGTTAACTCCATTCCCCACAACTCTTTGGGCCCGGCCATCCAGCCAGTTTTTTACCCAGCGAAGAGTACGCCTGTCCAAGCCATGAGCAGCCAGTTTCTCCAGGAGAACGCTGTGGGAAACGGTGTCAAAGGCTTTACTAAAGTCTAGGTAGACAGCATCCATAGCCTTTCCCCCATCCACTAAGCCAGTCACCTTGTCATAGAAGGAGATCAGGTTAGCGAAGCAGGACCTGCCTTTCATAAACCCATGCTGACTGGGCCTGATCACCTGGTTGTCCTGTACGTGCCACGTGATGGCACTCAAGATGATCTGCTCCATAACCTTCACCGGCAGAGGTCAGACTGACAGGCCTGTAGTTCCCGGATCCTCCTTCCGGCCCTTCTTGTAGGTGGGTGTCACATTTGCTAACCTCCAGCCAGCTGGGACCTCCCCAGTGAGCCAGGACTGCTGATAAAGGATTGAAAGTGGCTTGGTGAGCACTTCCACCAGCTCCCTCAGTACCCTTGGGTGGATCCCATCTAGCCCCATAGGCTTGTGTGTGTCTAGGTGGTGTAGCAGGTCGCTAACCATTTCTTCTTGGGTTATGGGGGCTTCATTCTGCTCCCCATCCCTGTTTTCCAGCTCAGGGGGCTGGGTACCCACAGAACAACTGGTCTTAGTATTAAAGTCTGAGGCAAAGGTGGCACTAAGTACCTCAGCCTTTTCCTCATCTTTTGTCACTATGTTTCCCACTGCATCCAATAAAGGACGGAGAGTCTCCTTAGCCCTCCTTTTGTTGTCAATGTATTTATAGAAACATTTTTTATTGTCTTTTACAGCAGTAGCCAGATTAAGTTCTAGTTGGGCTTCTAATTTTCTCCCTGCATAACCTCAAGACATCCTTGTAGTCCTCCTGAGTTGCCTGCCCCTTCTTCCAAAGGCCATCAACTCTCCTTTTTTTCCTGAGGTCCAGCCAAAGCTCTCTGTTCAGCCAGGCCAGTCTTCTCCCCCACCTGCTCATCTTTCGGCACATGGGGATCACCTGCTCCTGCGCCTTCAATATTTCCTTCTTGAAGAATGTCCAGCCTTCCTGGACTCCTTTGCCCTTCCGGACTGCTTCCCAAGGGACGCAGTCCCTTACCTCTACTTACTTAGTAGAGATAAGCTTGTAAGATTCCAGCTACTGCCACAAGCAAAATTAAGTGCTACATCAGCTATTAATTTCAGTACTTAGATCCAGATAACTGCAGAAGATGGAAGTTCTGTATATTAAAATGACATAGGAAGAAGTTTTTCCTAATGAGAACGATGGCTTTTCTAAAATATTTTATTATTTAAATCACAAAGTATACTCTTCTGTGCTTATTTCTCTTTTCCATTCTAAGGAATTTATGGAAGGAATATTACAAGACAATCTTTTCCTGTGTTCATAGAGTAAGTAGTTGAGCATTTCCAAGAAGTATCAAAATCTCTTTGGAAAATATAAGATCCTAGTGATTGCCACAAAGGTAACTAAAACTGATTAATTTGAATTCTTAATTTCTAAACTTTTTTTTTTCCTCCGCCATTCTTAGATGGTAAATGCATCCTCCTCATTTTTCATATCAGGAAACAGATGACAGAGAGATGAAGCTTTTCAAGATCAGACAGCAGGTAAATACCTGAAGTTAAATTAAGTGCTTATGTTCACCCAAACTAGGGCTTAAGTCTTCTGTTATCTCACACACTGAACTATTCAATATGGGAATTATCACTAAGCTTCCCTCTATAGAACAGAAAGTGTAACTATTTTTTAAAAATAAAGTAATGAAATAGTAACTTGATTCTTCATCAACTATTAAGTACATTGCACTTTGAACTTACCTACAGAAAGTCAGATGGCATTGGGTGTATAAAATGGGCGAGTGTGTGGGAAAGATGACACGGGACTACCTTAAATTCTGTTTTCTCTGTGGCATGGCAATAATTCATTTAGGGAAGACAGGTGTATACAAATACATACATGATACCATTTTCTGACACCGAGTTAGCATTCAGCACTCATTTTCAAGCTGATAAAAAAATTTGCTTATGATTCCATGCAGGTGAAAGACCCTTTAATAAGGTTTCTTCAGTTTTGATCAGATCCTCGCCTATCGTATTTCATTTTTAAATTGTACAAACATGATGATTAAATGTTAAAAAAATCCCCCCAAATAGAACCATAACTCCCCCTAAGTATTCAGCCTTATGGGTTTTCATTTCAAGCTGCTGGACAAAGCCCCCTTTTCACCTGAAGAGTGGCACAACTACGCATGGCTCTGTGCAATTCAGCGATTAATGAGTTACCTTCCAAGAGATTTTCTTGTTCCCTTAAACAAGCGTGATTTTAAAAAAAACCGCCTTTATCCTAGTCAACGAAGTTGAACTCGCCTTCCACCTTCGGTTAAGCAGTGAATGCAGATGACGCTATACAGCCCAACAGCCCACACCGCAGCGCTGATCCGCTCCGATGCACGACAGCCGCAGCTAGGCAAATGGTCCCTATGCAGCTTTTACGGGCAATACCCTAACCCAAAAGTAAAGTTTCGCAGGACCACAAATAACGAACTACGTGAGGTCTTGGTGCGCCCGGGTGTACTTCCCTTTACGAACTAACTCGGTCTGCAGGCGGCCGGACACGACCCCTCTTCTACCGCTGCTTCGCCCGGCCGCCGACACGGCCGCCCCCGGGGCTCGCCGCAGGCTGCCGGCGCGGGACAAAGCCACGGGCTG
>WAAD01038846.1:69623-104635 GCA_013389945.1 Fregata magnificens
GGCCCCGGCCCGGGGCGGTGGCGGGGCGCAGAGCACAGCCCGAGGAGGGCTCACCCTGGGCCGGAGGTGCCGGTGCCTCGGGCAGGGCTCCCCGCCGGGAGCTCCACCGACACCGGCTGGAGCCGCTTCCCACCCTGCCCGTAGGCATCCCCCAGCAGTACTTCGTGTATCGAAAATACTTCACAAAACGTCTAAAATTTCTTCGTAGTGCAGTTTATTATTAACAAGGAGTTTTGGGAATTAATTTCCCGTGAGAATGTAAAGTGCCATTTCCCACCCTTTGGTTATTTTTCAAAGAATCCGATGCAAACAGGAGACTGACATTTCTTCCAAACAGCCAAGATGAGTTATTTTATAACATAAGCGTCAATCTAAAAGACACCCCTGGAAGAGTCCGCAGCTTTTTATGATTAAAACTCTTAATAAAACCCCCCTAAATAACCAAAACACCTGGACCATTCACATGAGAATAAATGCTCAACAGATTAAACACAACACCTTGAAGAACAACGTAAACCATAATTTGATGCTGTTTTTTCCAAAGTAAGAGGAAAACCCAACCCCAAAGCCCAGCCGTAGTGTTGGGTGCTTTTTTTTTGTTCTTGTTTTTTAATACAGCAGCAAAAGTTAGTCAACCTGCAGCCATCACTAATTTTGTCCTATCACTGACGACCACAAAGAAGGAAATTTGAGTATTCCATGAAAAAAAAAACCACCACCCTGATACTGAAGGGTTTGTTTCTTTCCATTTTTATCTTACTTCTGAGATCAATATAAACTCAGATTTCCTTGTAAGTCTGGCTCTTTGTGAGATTTAACCAGAAGGCACAAAGGAACAGATCTTTCACGCTGACACATATCCTACTTTTGCTTAGAAAGCTTCATCAATATTTAACCAGTCACACCTCAAAACGTAAATGTGGAATGACATTCTTACGCCACACACAGCAGGAGCAGAGGCCACATCTCCTCTGCCTGCATCGTGATGCCGAGGTATAATCGGGATAATATAGTCTTTTACCAGTGCAGTGAATCAAGAGTTTAGAAGCCCCAAAAAATCTTTACCTTAAGAACATCTGCTTTTTGATTTATCTAAAAATCCACATCCTGCTTTTTCACCACATCCTTCGCCTCCCCCGAGGAGGGTTACAGGTTCTGTTGCCTTCTCAGGTAGCTATATTCTCCTCAGGCTGATGTAAAGCTTACTGACATCAGCTGGCTTTGGATCCAGGTCTGAACTCAGAGATACTTCTGCATTACTTAACTGTCAGATTTTATTCTTTATTTGAAGCCCACCCCCTGCTCCTCCCTTTCAGGAAGAGCACCTGTTCCAATGCTGCACAGGGTAAGAGTGTTGCATGTAAGTACCGAGAACTGCAGATGCTTAGCGATCTGAACGTCCTTACAAAATAAGAGCAAACAAGTCTTGACCAGAAAGTCTCAGACATCAGTAAACATACAACAGAAATTCATATCCAATACTTCAAGTTTGAAGGATACTGCTGACGTCACGCTTTTAGCTTTTTCCCCCCTCAGTAATAAGCAGGAGTCCATTGGCATAAGAGCATCTGCGATGGGCATGAAAGATCAAGCTATTGAACTGCATCCCCCAGTGCCCTGCAGAGCTGGAGTGTGACCATATTCTAGAGAAGTCCCTGATGCAGCACGTAAAAACCAGGAGGAAGAGTTCTAGTTGGCTTTACACACTGGAGTTTCCGCAGAGCTGGGTAAGCTGCTCTCCTAGACTGTGTCCTCATGAGGTGCAAAGAGCTAAGAATAACCCAAGAATCAGGCTATAATTAGCAACAAAAAGCCACAGGCAAAAGTCACCTCAATTTAGGTAAAACATTCTTGCACACTATCCTCCTCATTTTGTCTACCAAAAGTGCATTTTCAAATAAGAAATTACTGTGCAGTGCAGTATTAGATAATTTAAACCAAAACAGAGAAAGCACTTTTTGAAAGTAAAGTAAAAAAACTTCTTGTTTTATACAGAAATCCGTATATACCAAGCAACCCTTCCTGCCTAGCAAATCTCTTCACTTTTGTGGCAGACACTGTGGCTTCCCTTGTGCTTGCTCACAGTTTCAGTTGCTGCTGAAGGTCATGAATTGATCCTGCACTGCTTTGCAGTTTCTCTTGCACTAGTGGATCTTCTTCGAGTTTCACCATTTCGATCACTCCATTGGTTCCAAGAACACACGGTAGGCTTAAGAATACTTCACTGTTTATATTGCAACATCCCTGAAACAACACACAAAGACGACTCTCACACAGTTACTTATTTCTGCTCTGTCTGAAGCATGGAACTACACAAAATAACTTGATTGCTTTAATTAAGCAAGGACATCATATGGCATGCTTTGTATAGGTCAAATTCCAGTTATTTTAGATCCTGTGCAATGGGTTACTGTATAGAAGAACTGCAAAATATTACTGTACAGATAAAAAAATCTTGAACCATGCCATACTTTGAGGAGTTTCCCAAAATAGATATATCGGACCTCTATAATGCAGGCAGAGCTTACACTACAAAACACCATTTAACCAGTTTCTTAGGTAGAACAAGCAGGGACACTTGATAGTACAGTATCAGTAGTTCTTTTTAGGACTGAACAAAAGAAATTAAAAAATGCAGCCAAAGAGAGCTATCCAGGGAATATTTTTCAAGTACTGATCCCTTATTAATTCTGTGGGAGACTTCATTAAACTTGTATCCCTATAATTCAAGTTTACACTGTAGATTTTATTTTTAGGATCTGTATGAGAAAATTTACATTCTATAGTTACTCTGCATTTTAAGAGACTCGTCACTCCTCTATATCTGCATTTAGTTCATAAACGATTAAAAACTTTACTTGAAAATGTAATGATGAAATTAGGTGTATGTCTGTACTTGATACAATAAGGAGCCTGCTCAACTTCCCTGCACCGCGACATGCAAATCACCCTTCTGAGGCCTGTAAATACAAGTGACCACTAAATGTTTCTACATGGGTTTTTTCCTCATATGAAATGACTTAATGCTTTAACGAAGCCTCTTAGGATAAACTTGAAACAAGGTTCAGTCTACAATTTTACGTTAAATATAGCTTCATCATCTTTTCCTCAATGTAAAGTATCAAGGAGTAAAAAAGCAGCTGTTTCAAAGCTGGTCAAATAAAATACTGGCAGAAAATGCATTTTATACGTACATAAAAGATACCAAACTCTTTTGGCCCCTGGAAAAAAAAAAATTCTACATTCAATACTGAGCACTTGGAAACTGCGACACACACATTTCTCTTCATTTGCCAAATCCAGCCATTCCGGGGAAGCGGGTCAGCAACCTTGAACGTATTTTCCCTCTGAACTCCTGTATTTTTGTGATAATAATCCACTTTTAATATTGGTTTCAGAGTAACAAAACAATTGATTTTTGCTCATTTTTGTACTAGAATTGAAAGCTGTTGTTAGAAGAAAGTAACGGAAGTAGTGCTACTTCAGAACACTTACTTCAAGTGAGATGTCTATGCTGCTAAAATTAATGGTCATATCCAGTATAAATAATATAAATTACAGTGCCAACCAAAAGATATTATTAACACATTTACCTTTGCCAGAGTGGATACAGAATGAACCTTTCTTTTGTCTTGCAGTATACTATCAGTCAAATCAGCAACTGAGAGCCCAACAGACCAAGATCTCTGACCTTTTCCTTTTAGAACTTCCATAGCTCTATATAAACCAGGAAAAGGAGAAAAACATGATGTTTAGATTTTAATTATTCCTATTTTGGTTTATATGTAAAACCTAAAAGACTGGTTAAGTATACCATATCAGGTAATGTGTGCTATAGAAACATGATTCTCTGTTTTCGAAAACAACAGAAGGGAATTAAGAATTGCTTTAAAGAATTTCTTTATGTATATTTTACCCACACTAGTAACAATTCTCTTTACTGTCAAGAGGTGTAACTGATATGTGGCTAATTAAATCAGGTAAATTGATCCAAACGTGTACTTTGCTTTGAAGTAAACTGCTTCCACACAAGCTCTGAGAAAAGTATGCCAGAAGCCTTGTCTACTATTTTTTTTAAAAAAAAACCCAGTTGAACTGGCAGCTCAATATTCTAGTGTATATTCTACAAAGCTTGTCTTGTCCTTAGATAGTCACAGGCACAACATTACTGAGAACTTCAGAAAAACAGTGGGCATATACACATACACGAAAGTGAATGACACTGAAGACCTACAATTTCCTATAAACTCAATGTGTGAGCATTTTAGAGCACACTTCCTTCTCTTCATAAAGAGCTGAAGGAAAAAAACTCTACAAACATCAAGTGCCTAAACATGAAGAAAAAAAATTTAAGATTACAAGGGCATTACCTGTTAGCCACCTTCTCCCTTGAGTTACAAGCAGCCATTGCTTCCATTTGATTTGCAGCTAAATTACAACTGGTCCATGATGGTACTAAATAGAAACAACCAACATTTAAATGCACATCTAAACACTGACTAAAATAGGTACCAGATAAGGTGGGGAGAAGAAAAAAAAATTATTTNCCAGGGCCTAGTTTAGGAGTCACGGTGGTGTTGGTTGATGGTTGGACTTGATGATCTTAGAGGTCTTTTCCAACCCTAATGATTCTATGATCTGGCCAGAGACACTTACTTAAAAATGAAGTAATATGTAATAATTCTTACATTAGCAGCAACCTACCATATATTATACCACATTCCCTTCCTCTTCCTGTACCTCTAACCTATATTGTTATACCAAATAAAAAGCATTTGAGGTTGTATTTTCTATATTTTTTACTGTGACAAATGTCAAATACTTTTGCTACCACTCCAGGTCTACAGTCTTGGACACACACCAAAATTGTATTATTTAGAACCATTATTATGAAAATCTACCATCCTGCTCATGACTACCTTAATTACTTTTCTCAATTATTCTTTCATTACTCAATTACTTAAGCACTGCCAGGATATTATATACTCATAGTCATAATAAAGTATCACTTTACCTTTGTCTTCCCCTTGTTCACCAATAATCCAAGCATCTTTTGCCAGCACCTGTGCTTTCAAAAGGTTTGTCAGTATATACTGAAATCTCTCAGTGTCTAGGTTGGCACCTACTCCAATTACTCTGCTTTTGGCAAATGCACTCAGCTTCCATGACACATATGTCATTACTTCAACTGTATATGAAGGAAAAATATGTTGACAATGAAGGACCACTCAAAATTCAACACAACTGCAAACTACAAATCACAATTACAAAAAACTCAGGACCAAGTTGTTTACTTTCGAAAAGGTATAAGCATGTAAGAACATGTCAGTAGTTTATTTCAACCTAAAATACCAAGTGAGGTGGGGAGGAGGTGAAGGAAATTCA
This sequence comes from Fregata magnificens, assembly GCA_013389945.1. Taxonomy (NCBI): domain Eukaryota; kingdom Metazoa; phylum Chordata; class Aves; order Suliformes; family Fregatidae; genus Fregata; species Fregata magnificens. Next base: position 75,009 of record WAAD01038846.1, read on the forward strand.
GAGCCCAAGTAAAGTTTTAAGAGCAGTCAAGTGAAACTTCAGAATGAGTCACCATGCTTCCCTCTACCAAAAATCTCACATGCTTCTAAATTTAATTCGGCCAGTGTTTAATTTGTTTTCATTTGGCAAGCACTCTTTTCTCTATCTCAACAGCTCTAAATGATAGGACGGGTAAGAAGCACTTGAGAAATAGAAAAGGGCTGTCATCAGAGCATTTACAGGACAGAGAGGCTCACACATACTTCTTTCCCTTTTAAGTAGTGTTTTTGCTCTTAGTTCACAGTATCACTGACCCAACAGACTTAAACTTTCCACCAAAACATAGCTGCAGTATTTACTATCAACACTACATTATGTATATTAGTAGTCTGTGAGTCTGATCATATGGCACATAACACACATGCATCTATCCTTCCTGCACAGGAGAAACATATACATAAAACTCAAAACTGACAAGACAACAGCCAATGGATACTAATCTTGTGGATACACTCAGGTGGAAACTACATACAGAAATACATACCTTTTATACAAAACAAAGTATACTATTTTCTTTTATCTTGGTAACAGTAAAGAAAAAACCCTCAGTGTCCTGCCCAAAGCTGAAAAGGAAAACATCTTTCAGAGTAGCAAAAATTTTTTACTAAGTGGGTGTATTTGGCAGTAATGTATTTTTAAAACAGGCCAAAAGAGAAAGCTGGCTGACGGACAGAACATTAGGCAAAATACCAACATACCTGGATGAGAAGCAACAAGGAGAACAGCATTCTGACTGTAGTGTGATATTGCTGGGATAATTCCTCTGAACAAGTCCACATTGCTTTGTATGACATCAAGATAAGTCTGAGCATTACCCAGAGAATTAACTGTAAGTACCACAACCTTTGAATCAGCTGAAGCAGAAAAATCTGAAAATATAAAGAAAATACGTTTTTAAAATTTATGCCATTCTATCAAGCTCTAGATACAAAACAAAAGGGCGGTCCTAAAGGCTGAACTGCAGCATCCAGCTTAGTTAGGGATTCTTCCCCTCCTGTCTGCCTCCATATCCCCCAATGTGGAATTTGGGGCACTTCCACAGCACCTGTAAAACACAGCTCTCCCACATAACTACTTTTCCCGTTTCATAGTTGGCAAACACAGAAGGCAGACTGCAATTTGCCCAAGGTTACAGAGCAGAAACCAGAAAACATCTAGATGGGGTTGACAGATAAGCTTTTCCAAGTTTTCTTGGCAAGAGAGAACAAAAAAATACATCCATGAAAAGGGCCCTTCATTTTTATTCTGATTTTTAAAGAAGGGGAAAGACTTTTACTCCTTTATCTGAGGCTTCTATAATTCTTAATCTTATAGCTCAATCAAGGACATGTAGACAACCATAAAAAGCATTCCAAAAGTCTATTTATTAACTCAAGTAAAAGACATGTATTTATTAGCCCAAGAAAACACATAACTACATTTGCTACAGAAATTCGTAAGTCAAAGCTGCCTTGAGTGGGGAACTCTGAATATCTGAGTACCATACAGGTGATCAGCTTGGACACAGAAACAAGGTAATTTGACTGTCACACCACTTCTGAAACCAGCTGAAGCCAAAGCAGAGGCCTAGTACACTGACAAAATTAGAAGCATACTACAGAGGATATAATTAATACCAGCTTGCCCCAAACCTAGATATAAGCATACTAAAATAACAGGTGACAGTGTATAAGCATTTTGTAATATTGTAACACTACTAATAGCATAGCCAGCAACAACATACAAGCTTTTTGTACCACAGCTAAATGTAAATATGTAATAGGTAACCACAAAGGCACAAACAGAGATTTGTGGTACAGTTGCACAACCAGGGTTCAGGAAAAAACGTGCTAACAGTAAAACCTGCAAGATAAGATCAAAGGATGTAGAGCAGGCAATGTCAGGTGCAGAATAAGCAGGTAAGATGCCTGGTGGAACTAGAACAAGTCCCTGCCCCTGAAATAAGATAAATTACATCAGAAGCACAAGAAAGCACCCCCATTTCATCTTGCAGAGGGCGTAAGGAACATAAAACCACAAAAAGACAAGCAAGGAAGAATGGGGAATTTGCTCAATACAGTTCCAGCTTCCCCTGTGGAAGAGCTTTCAAGCCACGTCACCTCAACCTCTGCGACCAAGACCATCAAAGACTGTAGCCGTCATCGCTAATTATAGAGACATGGCATCGACTCTTGAATTGTACACTCACAGCTAATTGAGGACAAGATTGTTAAGAACTAATTGTTTGAATATGCAGTGATAATGATAAAGAACTATTGGCCATGTGCACATTTAATGAACATCAGTCTAGGAAAGGAGTACTTTGAAACTTACCTTTATTTATCAGCCTTTTTAACACTGCTCTCACAGCTGCCTCTAATTCCCTAACATACATATTTTTTTCCCCCCTTCCTTCCCTGTCTCCACCTATGACACTGAAGTATTAGCTTGGCTTCTCTATTTCTGCACGAGTCCAATTTCAGCATGGAAGTGCAGACTCACATACCTCTACCTCTATAAACAGAATGAAAAAAGCCTGAAATAAAAGTGATGCAAGCTTTGCTAAACCTTCCTTTCCCAATTTTGCCCTGAAAAGATGAAGAAAAGCAACAAGCTATGAAAAGATAACAACGTCTTTTTAAAAATATGGCCTATATGCCAGAGCCTCTCTATCTCCCCAGGTGTCCTGCTCTCATTAAAACGAGCACAAGCACACACAGTACAGTACTCACTCCCATTCCAGCAACAACATCTAATACCTTTGCTGATCTCCACATTTGGCAGAGCAAAGATCTCCAAGTCCATGGTCCCTCCTTTTGCTGCACTTTCAGAAAGATCCAAAAGAACCACCTTGTCTGCAGCACCCTGTAGGAATAAAAATAATGCAGATCAACAATAAAACAAACCAAAACTTGTTCTTGTGGGGGTGAGGAATAAAAACCAGTATTCCTCCAATTCCAGTGTTTGTTGTACTGTGTATAAAACAAACAAAATTACTGACCAAAGTTAAGAAAAAGAATTTAGTTTAGGGAGTTCAGTTGAAAAATGACTTATTACGAAACAAACAAATAAAAAACTCAAAAAAACACCTCTGGGAAGTTATAAATGTTGATGTTACTGTTGTCTCTGAGCATATAGCCATAATGAAGTACAGACCATCTACAGACTATCCTTTTCCAGGGGACTAGGAGATCCCAATTGTAAGAGGCCACCACTCAGGCAAGAATCCTTTAACTAAGGATTTTCAAAATAAGTGAATTCAATATTCAACCCTTTGTATTTAAAAAGCTGACTGAGAAAACAAGGCAGAAACTAACACTTCTGTGTGTCCATAAGTTAACTGAGAGGCAAATGACATAAGCACTGACATCGCTATTAAAGCTGCTGAGTTATTTCTACATCTCAGACACTAAGAACTAGGTTGGAGGCCTCTCTGTTAATCAGGTCTGTTGCTATTTATAATAATTACGTACCTTTGCTGCAACTGCTAGCACACATGCAATGCCAAGATCTCCAGCTCCAACAACAGTAATTTTGTTAAAACATCCTTTGGTTTTGCCTCCACCAATTTTACTCTTTGATTTCATGTCAGTCTCTCCTACAATTAAAAGAAAACCACAAACTTAAGTGCTGGTCACGCTGTATCAATACAAGTATTGCTGCTTCATAAAGGTTCATGGTTGTGCCAGAGTTATACCAAATTACATAAACTTCTTCAAAACAGTGGTCAAACCTGACCACAGAAAATTCATCACAACTTGCAAGGTATAAACCACAAATATTCCTCTCTGGATAGGAATGTTTTTTTCACTAAGTAGAAAACATGAGCATAACAATATCAAGAAGCTAGACACTAAGACCACACAAACAATACTCCCTTTGCTACTGTTACAGGTGGGAATACATACCACGGTCATAAAATTTGTAAAATATTTCATATTTCGAAATGACATGCAAAATGGAATTTGATTAAAATACAACGATCTGAGGTTGTTTAGCCAATGCTACTGGTAACACAACGATTCTTATTTTGAGTATAATGCAGAGAGATTTGTAACAGAAACATTAAGATTGATTGACTAGAAATGCGTATTGAGCGCACACACGTGTGTGCTCACAAGCATGTATGTGTACACAATTACCAGAAGAAACAGCAGAAAAGGGTTAAGGGAAAAGGTTTGTATTAGTTGCCACAGATCACCATCTGTGATTTCATTAAAAGAAGGAAGAAGAAAAGACTGACCTGAAGAAAATGTGTCAGGATGAAGAACAACAGGACTGGAGCCATAAAATACCCAGATAAGGAAAACATGAGAACCGTGAAATTCAGAAATTTTGCCCAAGACTTGCAATGGGTGAGACAAAGTAATGAGGCAAAAATGCCAAATAGCATCCACTCCCGAAGAGTGTAAAAGACAAGTCTGAAATCAGCTTGTCACCACTGAACAAGAAGAACCCAAGAGACATGATACGGGCTCAACAGCCAGCACTCCTTGTCCTCAGTGTTGCAGACCAGTGATTGCGGTCAGACAGGTCTCAGGGCTTGCAACTGTGAGAGTGTGAGTGAATGAGATCTGAGAGAATGAATGACTGTGATTGGGTAAAATCAACTTGTTTATAGTAAAATCACATTTCCTTTCCACAAGATCTCACATAGAGTTTTGCGGCAGTGATTTCCAACAAATGAGTAGTACCAAGTCTACAGCATTTTTCAGTAGGCTTACATGCAAACATGCAAAATGAGCTGCTTATTCAGATAAAGAGAATCTGTGCTTTCGATTCAAAAAGAGGCACTTTTGATTATATAGGGAAAATACCAAACACTGTGGACACGCAAACACCAAAAATTCAGATATTAAAATTGTGTAGGCATCTTTGTGATATCAAGGAATAACAATAAAACAGAAATTGTGCAGGAACATTACAAACAAATATATGAAAACATCCACACCTTCAGTAATCTTTGCAATGTAGGAGAGAAGTTCCGATTGCCTGGCTGCATCAGAAGATGACAGTGAATACAAAGGGAGCTCTTCCTCAAATTTTGCAATCATTTCCTTGATTAATCCGATGATAGTTGATTTAGGCTGAAACACAGCAATACAGAAGACAAAACAGTTGACTAGCTATTTCGTATAGTGGTATCAGCTGTAAACAGCAGTATTTCATAAAGAACCATAGCTATACAAAATTTAATCAAATTATAAATATTGACACCCTCAACACTTACATAAACACTTAAGCTAAAGAAAAGCCTGGGAATTTCTATATCAATAATGAAAAATATATCCCATCGGTTTCAGAAAACTAGCATTCATTAGATCATTTTTACTGGCCTGGCAGTCATATTTAGGTTATTTAATATAGTGCATAAAATCATTTAGCAACAGCATTGGATTTTGAATCTCTATGCTAATGTTTCAGAGTTCTGCTGAAAGAGACATACCCAAAAGTAGGAACGTCCATTGAACTTTCTTGAGGGATATTCATTTCGTCTAGTATTACTATTCATTATTCACAGCAACAAAGGAAAAAGTACCAAAGGGTCCACATGAGGCTTATACTGCTTTATAATGAAGTCAGTCCCTTTTTTCTTCAGCTTAAAATAACTTTCTTTACAATCAGTTATAACTTCCTTTACAATTGCTTCAGACAGTCTGAAAGCTGTAATTTCAAGAGACATAACATTCTGCTTCTCTTTGCATAATCATTACATATTTAAGATTAACAAAAAACGCAGAAAACAAAAAGCCCCAAACCCTACCCACTCCTCTCCACTGATCTCCATACGATACCATGCTTTATTCCCTAATACTTTCCTCCCCTGTCAACCACTCCACCTCTTACATGGCTCCAGTTCTGCAGGTAGGGCAAATAAATCCTGCCACGAGCATCAACATGCTTTCCCACTGAAATGCCCATGTTCACAGTCGGCTTCAAGAAGCAAATGGGGGGAGCAAAGGGGTGAGAATCCAGAATCCACAGATGAATAGGTATGTTATAGGAATTACCTGTTCAACACAAAACAAAAGCCATTGCTAACTTCTGCATTGAGAAGACGCACTAAAAACCAGACGCGTGTGCATGTGATTCACACTTCATAATAACAGAAAAAAACCCTGACAGATCGCTTTCTAGACTCACACTGGAAAGTATTTATGTGACTTCGGCTAGTTAATAAAAGCAGACTTGTCTGGATCAACTTGAAGTGCTACCAATTGCGTCTTTCTTAGTATAAAGCTTTGTTGTTGTTTTGTTTCCTAGGGTATTCTATCAGCCAACCTGTCCCCTTTTCCAGGCAAAGAAATCTCTTCCAGCTACCCATTTCATACTTCTTTTAGGACTCGACAACTGATGCAAAGAGGCATCTATTAAGAGCTTTACCTCAGACTTCAAAGGCTTTAAGTTAAAAATAGAAAATTACCTACTAGTTATTTTTGGACACTGCCTATACAAGCACAGGGCTTGCAGAGTTCATGCAACCTCCATTAGAACCAAAGAGTTTGCCTACACAGTCTGAAACTATATGATTTTTTTAACAGTTAATTGACTTATCTAACACCACCTTATTTCAGCATCTATGAGTGCATGAAAGCACTTGTTTATGCAGTAGAAGTGGCTTCTGCCAATTCATGCAAAATCCTTTATAGCCACCTTTAAAGAAGCTGCACGGTATATTGCTAAGAGGCAGTACCCAACACATTTTACAATTAAAGCATTTTACAATTAGATTCATAACTGGTGAGGAACTAATATTTGACTTATCTTACCATATTTCACTGGAACAGTACCACTAAAATTCAGGAGGTCCTTCTGGGATCCATCCTTGAAGGCTGAAATTAAAAATGTGATTTTAAAAATTAATAATAATACATCCTTTCGAATCTGGCATGGCAATCCCACCCACAACTACCAATATACAACGCTAACTTTTCTTTAGAAATCAAACACACTGCTCCTGAAAGAACCAAGGCTAAAATGTTACTAAGGTCCCCCCTCCCCCTTTGAGATAATTCCTTAACGAAATCTTAATGAAAATTGCATTGGTACAACTAAGCACATCATTAGTCTGAAAATCCCTTGTCCTGGGTAATTGTGGTGTTGTAGGAACTTTCAGTCAAGCCGAGGGATTCTGGAAGTTACACTTGATAAGCTAAAGACATCAAAATGCTTTCAATACAGTCACAGAATACAGGAAAAATGCTGTTACATATAAAGAACTTAAAAGAACATCAATCTTCTATAATTACTGACAAGTTAAAATCAAATGAAATTTAGTGAGTCGCTCAGGTTTTTATACATATGCGTTCTTGGAAGAGCTTTCAAAAATAGTCACATCATGAGAAATTTTACTGCAAGTCAAAATAAAGATAGGAACACAACTGAACGATATTCACGCTATTTAGATGCTATTATACACAGTCTGAATCTATGGCAAGTAAGAATCACAATTAGTTCAAGGTAACTGTATCGCTTCTTACTGTATGTGTTCATGGAGAATGTGAAGTTTGGGTAGGTCTTGTTAACATTCTTTAGTTCTTCTATGGTCAGGTCTCTGAACTTATACTGGGAAGGGGGGAGGAAAAAAAAATCAGAAAAAAATGTTTCATTTCAAAGGCTTCTTCTTTCATTAACAGAGATAGGGAAAAGGAACAAAGAGAAAGCAGAATCACAAGAAGGGGAAGGTAATAATTACTTGTATTATTATAAACAGTTTTGGTGTGAAGTAAATTATCAAAAAATTTGATACAGAAAAAAAGCTTTAAGCGTATCGCAGATCTGCTGTTGCTACATTAGAACTCAAATTCTGAACATCACTCTTTATATACCATTCCTTCCCCTTTACAGCTGTGTGAGCAGAGGCTTAATAAAATCTAGTCTCCTCTGCACACAATAATTAAAACCAATATAAAAATAATAAACCTCTCGGAAAAAGGAAGTTGTCTTACTACTGACACAGTTACTACTAAAAACTCAGATCCACCTGCACACATTTTAGAAGAGTTTCATAAGATGTCGATTTCCACAAGCATATTAAATGTGTAAGTAATTAGCCTTTGGAAATTTTTTTCCATGTTTAAGCTCTCCTTGAGATCTGAGAAAATTCAAACAAAATAATGCATCCCTCTTTCCCGCCTGCAGAAAACCTGCCCACAGATTAACAGAAGTACTGATGCTTGAAATGTGATCTGAAAGTAATTATCAGCAAGAATGAATCACTGCAACTTCATTTAGACTGCTCCCAGCCAGTCTGATACCTGAACTTCCAAGAGATTTGCATCCTCCCACATCTTAAAGTTATGAAGAATATTTTCCATCTCCTAGATTAGAGCATCTGCTTCTCATTTTAGGAAGTCTGGAGTTGTCCTGGGACCCTTGCCTAAGCAAACACAACCGCGGCCTGACAATGGCTTAAAGAGCTGCTCACTGCACTGGAATACTTGTCACGAAGTAGTAGCTAAAATCCACAATCTCTTCAGCACGGCACCCACCAGAAACAGCAGCAATACTACAGCTACATGGATGGTACGAGTATTCTCCACTTTGTGTAAGAAAACACAAAGCTGCTGAAAAGAAACACCTTTTAGTCAGCTTCTCCACATTCAATCTTAAAAGACACGGCAAAGCCAAGCATTAAAAAAAAAAATCAAAGGCGCTCAAATTAGGAATGTCTACACAACTTAAATTTAACACATTTTCAGAAGTGTTGATACATCTGGTTGTGAAATCAAAGCCATCTTTCCCCAGCTGATCCCCTTCTTATTCGTAATGCAAAATGAGGCATTCCTATTAAATATTTTGTTCTTTTCTAAAGATCAGAAGATTTATGAGGTGAGTCAGATACAGACCTTTCTCATTTTGCACCTAAAATTATTTGGCACGCCCAAAATTTAAATATGCATACCTGAATTTCTCATAAGGAAACGAAAACGTCTTTACCTCAGAGGGATGCTAGAAAAATAAATCAGTGTTTCTAAAGCGTGGAGATACTAATGCAGGGATTGTCACAAAAAATCCCCATGGAAATTAGTAACTCTTCGCGCAGAGGAAGGTTTCAGTTGCACGCAGCACATCACACGCGTTACCGTGTCCTGAGCCACAGGAATAAAACTATGCCTGGCGCAACCTGAAACTCACTTGCAGCAAGGCAATGTAAAACCTGCACCCCGCACGGGACAGCAGTCTTTTACAAGCGATGATCACGAAATTACAGACGGCACCGCGCTGCCCCCAGGGAGCGGGAGGGTGGCCGATCTGCGCGGCTCCCTCAGCTCTGCCCTTCCTCTCCCAGCACCTCATTTTTTGACTCGCGGGAACTTTTGCCGACCGGGGGCCGCCGGGCACTGCACCTCCCACGCCGCACGCCCGCAACCGCACGCCCCGTCCCCTCCTGCTTCAGGTGAGCCGCTCTGTTCCCGCCACCCCGCCTAAAAGGTCGGCATTTTCCACAACCCGGCCGCCGCCGCCGCCCCGCCAGCGCCCCAGCCTCCCCCCGCCCGNTCAGGGCGGCTGCCTCGGCGGCACAGGCTGTCCCCGGCGTCCTCCAGGGGAACCGTGCGGAAGGGGAAAAAAAAAAAAAAAAAAAAGTCATTTTTTTGTGTTCCTTCTAATGGATCTGCGAGCCGGAGGTCAAATAAACCTTTCGGTACGTTACTGCGACAGGTGAACGCAAAGAGCTCTTGGCTGGGTGCCATTTCCACCCGTCGTGGTATACACCAACCTGCCAACCAGACCGCAGCCTCTAAAAAAGGCTGAAATCTGTGGGGAAAAAAAACCTCACAGCTATCCGGGAGCCCACTTAGACGCGTTCTTCAAGATGACAGGCAAGGGTATGCCACACGTGGCACTCACCACCAGAGAACAGAGGTCTCGCAGGTTCCCCACACGCTGCTCCTGGAGCACCCACTTGGCAGGTACATATCCTGGAGTATGCCTGCCATTTCCTGCACTGGAAAAACAAAATCTGCAGAAAACCACTGCAGAGCCCATGTGGGAGATGAACAAATGCTCCTCCAGCAGATCGCTTCTAACACATGACAGCGCCAGACAGTTCTCAGCTACTGTCCTTTACCTTCTGTTTCTTCTCTCACTAAGGTAACATGAATTCTGAATATAATCTGGCTGCGTGCAATAACAGAGAAGTAATCTCAGCTGTAAGACCATACATAGATATTATAGGGATTTTGGCATTTCTTCCCTCTGTGTCGATAGTATCACAACTGATTTGCAACTTTATGGAGTTAAAAGTATGTAAATAAAAATCTGCAGTGAACTTCTTTCCCTACATTAATCTACCTCTTATTTTTTAAGCCTCCTTACCACACCGTAAAGATACCAGAAAACTGCCTTTTGGAAAGTGGGCCGTGCAAGTGTGATGGCCAGTTCAGTGGAAAACACAGTGGGTTCAGCTAGGTAAACGGAGACAAATGCCAGTCCTATCCCGAGAACCCACCAGAAAACTGCCAGATCATAACAGAACAGACTAAACATGATAGTAGCACGTTTCTACAAGGAGTAAGATCTCCTCAAGAAAGCTCATACAATTTTTTCCTCCCTCGCTGATGTGAGGCCTGATGCAGACAGTAACCAAGAGCACGGGCTGTTGTTGGTACAGCCATAGCAGAAAATAATTAGGTTCAGAACAACCTTTATCAAGTTTTTCCATCATATGTATTGTTTACTGAAGCCATTCTGTTTCTGTGCTGAAATTGTTGTCTGTGACCTAACTGTGATGGTGTGCTCCCCCCCCACCCCACCCCCAACCTGACCCTTATCTACTGTAACCCTGCTCCAGCGATAACCGGCAGTGGCAGTGGCAATTGATGTGTCTGGTTGTGATGGCTGCATCATTTCAAAGCGGATTCCCGAGACACATAACAACACAATAGTCAAGGGCTATCATGCAGTGTGCCCGCCTAACTGCAGTGAAGAGGCTGGGATCTGGGGTTGGTATGCAAATATGACTATAAGTCAATCATCTTACCCACCCATAAATAGTGAACAGCCCAAGAGCCCTTGGAGCTCTCCTGCACAGCAGTGGGCTGCACACCAGGATCCCCCCTTGAGTAGGGACGCCTCTCAAGGTTACTCCTCGAGGCTGAGAGATTCGTTGCCATAACAGATCCTCGGTAAGTGACTGATCATAGAATCATAGAATCATTAAGGTTGGAAAAGACCTCTAAGATCATCAAGTCCAACCATCAACTGACACCACCATGGCTCCTAAACTAGGCCCTGGAGTGCCACGTCTATACCTTTTTTGAACGCCTCCAGGGTTGACGACTCCACCACCTCTCTGGGGTGGGGTTCCAATGCCTAACCACTCTTTTGGTAAAGAAATTTTTCCTGATATCCAATCTAAACCTCCCCTGACGCAACTTGAGGCCCTTTCCTCTCGTCCTATTGCTAGTTTCTTGGGAGAAGAGTCCAACACCCGCTTCACTACAACCCCCTTTCAGGTAGTTGTAGAGAGCGAGAAGGTCTCCCCTCAGCCTCCTCTTCTCCAAACTAAACAACCTTAGTTCCCTCAGCCGCTCCTCATAAGACTTGTTTTCTAGACCCTTCACCAGCCTCGTTGTCCTTCTCTGGACACGCTCCAGCACCTCAGTGTCCTTCTTGTAGTGAGGGGCCCAAAACTGAACACAGTATTTGAGGTGCGGCCTCACCAGTGCCGAGTACAGGGGCACGATCACTTCCCTACTCCTGCTGGTCACACTATTCCTAATACAAGCCAGGATGCCGTTGGCCTTCTTGGCCACCTGGGCCCACTGCTGGCTCATGTTCAGCCAGCTGTCAACCAGCACCCCCAGGTCCTTTTCCGCCAGGCAGCTTTCCAGCCACTCTTCCCCAAGCCTGTAGCGTTGCATGGGGTTGTTGTGACCAAAGTGCAGGACCTGGCACTTGGCCTTGTTAGACCTCATACAGTTGGCCTCAGCCCATCGATCCAGCCTATCCAGATCCCTCTGCAGAGCCTTCCTTCCCTCGAGCGGATCGACACTCCCGCCCAGCTTGGTATCATCTGCAAACTTGCTGAGGGTGCACTCAATCCCCTCATCCAGATCATTAATGAAGACGTTGAACAAAACCGGCCCCAGAACTGAGCCCTGGGGAACACCACTTGTGACCGGCTGCCAACTGGATTTCACTCCATTCACCACAACTCTTTGGGCTCGGCCATCCAGCCAGTTTTTACCCAGCGAAGGGTATGCCCATCCAAGCCGTGAGCGGCCAGCTTCTCCAGGAGAATGCCGTGGGAGACCATATCAAAGGCCTTAATGATAGCATGTTAAACTTTGAAATCTTAGCTAAGTGATATAAAGGACTGATTGTGTATATATAATCCTTTAGACATAAATCGTTGACCAAGTCTGGGACTAGGATTGGATCTAGCCACGCCTAGACTCCTCTCTGAGAAGGAGTTTAGAAAGCAAGGGGGTCTTTTCTGAACCTCATGACTCAACGGGAGGGTCTCCCTGACAGTTTTTGTCCTATCCTCTATTCAGTAAATAATCAAGCATACCTTGCCATCGAGTCTTGTTAAATCACCGTTGCATTTACTATTGAACCTTGTTAACTCACTACTTTCTATCAATAAAGTATATTTTGCTTCTCTCTCTTACGAGTGAAGTGCACTCTCACTCCTTCCATGAGAATAATGACATAAGGTCTGTGACTGTACAATTTCAGTGTTCAGTTTGGAAAGTACCACAGTCTCAAAGGAAAGCCACAAAACTGGACCGCTCAAGATCAGCCCATCAGGAATTGGCATTGCAGATTCCAGCACGTGCTACACATCATTTGCCCAGCAAGCACAGTACCTCTTTGGTAATGAGGTGCTGCAAACAATTGTACAATGGTCATTACCTTTTGGATGTTGTTTATTTTGTGAATAATACTGAACGAGATTTACTGTCGGGCAAGTTCAAAATAAATCCATATCCCTGCAAAGGTGTTAGCTGTTTTATGCAAAAAAAAAAAAAAAAAAAGGTCATACTACCACTAGCAAAACTCCTAATAGAACACTTCTAGGTTTTAAGCTGTTTCTGCACACTCCACTAACAAGGCAGAACCTGAGATATGCTTTTTTCCATGCAGCAGCACAGGCCCTCTGCCAGAATAAGTTGCTGTAGTTCAGCAGACGTACAATAACTTACACACACTGAGGATCTGCTTTCTGGCCCTTTTGAGTTTTCTCAATGAATCAGCATCTGATTATTTTTAAATATTGCTTATTAAGACATGATATTCTCCGTATCAGAGGCTGACGCATAATGTAGAGCAGATACTTTAGTTTCCAGCTGTCCACATTCAATGCAACTATGTTTCAGGAAGGAGACAGTAACAGACAACTCAGCTTAAAGAAGAGAGACTGGCCTTCTCTTTTTCTGAGATAGGATGCTAGGACCATTACATATTGGTCCTTCTTGCACTTGAGAATCCCAGCTAGGTGGATTCACAACAGCGTCTTGTATCCAGGGTTGTGAAAGCCTGTCCAGAAGCAGAAACCATAGCTTGGCATTTAGGAGGATGGTGTCCCATGGCTGCAGCAGCAGTGGGAGTGGTGGAAATAGCCAGGCTGGCACTCAGCCCCTAGCAAATGACAGCCAGGGATTTGTGAACCCCAGGACAAGGGGGAAAGGGTTAAGGGAGCTCCTGAATGGGTGAGACATAGGGTAGGATGCCAAACTCACCATGGACTGGCTCTCTGTGAATAGGAGATATGGTGAGGACCGCCTTTCCTCCTTCCTGGTGGTCTCACTTTGCTTGGTCCTACCCTTCCTCGAGGCCCATATTCGTGCAGGAGCTGCTGACCTCCAGGAGAGCGTTTGCAGGGCAGGATGCATGAAACAGCAGCACTGACCCAGCACATCACCTCCAAGCCGCCAGCCCTACTCTGTACTGTACATGCGAGGCTGGCAGCATCCTAGGTGCTATGTCCCTAACCCCACCAGTCCAGAGAAGCCCCTGCCCTGAAGAGAGGAGGAAGGAAGTTTGTCTTGGGGACTGTCACCAGTATAACCTTGCACGCTGCGTTCTTTGGGGTGGTGGGGGCTGTGGTAGAGACCTTCTGTAAACAGATGGAAGTATTCTGGGCAACCTAGGTTTTGTGGTAGGAGGAACAGGAAATTAAAGCTTTACTGGGATCCCGAGAGCTCTGGTCTGGGATACATGCAATGGCAGCTGCCTTCACCCCAGCCTCCTACAGACTTTGTGGCTACATGCTTTTTTTGGAGGATGGAAACATAGCAAACCATATGATAAGCTGTTACAGAATGATCTGGATGAAGGTTTATCTAAACCCTTTTAAGAGACAATTTGAAAATCATTTTGTTTCACAAAGGTCCTAGCACAGACTAGTGTTTGAGAATATAGCATTCCTTTTAAATTTTTAATCTCAAGGATTTACATTTTTAATTTCTCCCTATTTCACAGTAAAACTAGGAAAGTTTGATAGATATTTACAGTTATTAGTAGGTTAGGTGTTTGGAAACACTTTTAAAAATCTCTGTGTGCATAGAAACCAGAACAGTAACAACATACCCTTGGTAGTGACACACCACTATCGTCTCAAGAATAAGAGTGGTAATACTGTTTCTGTGCAAGGCTTAGAGGTCACCCTGACTAAGCCTGCACCCAAACTACAGATCCAAATTTCTTAATACTCACTGTTCAAACTCTCCTTTAAATTCAGAGTGGTGTCTGTGCCCTCTGACTCAAAATCTGCTCTAAACATAATTTGCAATGAATAACTCCATATTAAATTAATAGATCCTAATGCCAACTAATCTCTAGGTAATGAAATATCTTGCTAGAAGGCTAATGTTCTGCCCACACAGAGCACAGCCTTGCTACCCCACATACCACTCTGTACCAGTCCTCTAGTAGTTCCTCTCCCCCCATCACTTGATCTCGACCTTTCATTACTAAAGTTCCCTTCTATATTTCAGTTTCTGAAGCTAGCTCTCAACTTCCCTAGCCCAGCCTCCCAAGCATTAAGCAAGAAGGAAGCCAGCAGCACAACTGTCATTTCTGAAGATATTTTCTGCCAGTTATTTACTTCATCTGTGTATGTTTACACACTCACTTCAATCAGCCAAAGTAGTATGAGGCAGGCCAGGAGCACTCAGGGTAGTGCTGAAGTTGAACATGGCCAGATGGAGAGATACTGAGGGCTCCTTGAGCAATGGGGGTGTTCTGTTAAATGCAGTCTTGAAAATAAACACACCTTGCCTTACACCTTCCGCGGGTGGTTGCAAGACAGTAATGAGATGTCCTTTACTGGATATACTAAATTTTAATCTGCTACAAAAAGGTTCCTTCTTTTATTCTATTTGATTGCCTATTGGCCAGAGTTTTGACTAACAACTCTGATTCGGTGTCAATTCTAAGTTTATATGATTTCTAGAGGTAAAAATATGAAACTTAGCTTTCAGGATCAAGTCATGTATTATCAAACACTGTCTCTGCTCTAGAAAAAGCTTTCAAATGCATATCAACTTTCAACGCAAATAATGTGGTAAAGCCAGTGCGACTGGTAACACTGTGCTCTTCCAAATGAGGCCATAGCATTTGGCATATATTCTTACCAAACAAGCTACAGAAAATGCCCCAAACTGGCATTTATCAAGCAACACATCCAACTTTTATTTTATCACAATGCCTTTCTCCATAAAAGCTCACCCTATGTATTCAAAATCATAGCATTTTGCCAGCAGTACGGGTTCTCTTACTGTTTTCTTTGAGACTTGGTAGAAAGGTTAAGATGGTTAATTATACAGAAAATAGGCTGCAGTTTCTCAGATGCTAAGGGAGAGGGCAAAATAAAATGACAGTCTCATGGAACATGGAGCTAGGTCTACAGCATGTGTTTTTTCAATTTTATTCAGCTCCACACAAGAGGAAAACAGCATCATTTTTACTGTCTTAGACTTTCATACTCTAAATACTCGTCTCATTCTTCTGCTTACCCGTGGGCATCCTGTATCTCTAGGTATGCTAGCTTAGAGCAAAGCCAAGGGAAATGGTTCTCAATAACGTGAAACTACAATTCAGGAAGCATTTCAAAGAATTTTCTCCCGTGGAGAAAATCATGCAATACTATGAGTTGTCCAAATTAAGAGTAATGGAAGGGAAATTAGAAGTTGAATTTATACTTATTAAATGCTTTGGGCCAAATTTGCACTTCTGAAATATGCTTGAGTGGTCGTCCCAGATACTGAAGTTTGGGGAATAAATGAAGGCCAACGGCAACACAAGTGGCAGGAACAAGTTTCCTCACAAAAACCAAACTGGCTTCAACTCTGCAAATATCACGACTAAGAGTGTTTTTTATCTGTGTTCACCTTTGTTCTGAACAACCAGTAAGTCACCTGTGTGTGTGAACTACACTGCGACCATTTTGTATGTCATAACTATCAGTTTTAAAAGCACCATACAACCAAGGTCGGATTTAAACCAGCAGTTTTGAGCTACATCAGACCTCATTGCCAACTGCATACGGCAGCAAATAGTCTTCCACAATAGTTAATTTTTCCTGCAAGTTTCAGCATCTCTCACACTGCTCATAAACAGGGCTCCCCATAGCCCTAGGCCACATCACACACTATACACTGCCATCACTGCGTTCCCTTTGTACATGCAGCTAGCAAACAGAAGCCAGGTTAATAAAGGGTTTGCCGGTTCACTCATTTTGGCTGGGGGAAGGAGGTTGTTAATGACAGTACATCACTCCGCATGAACTCTGAAGATTCACCTTATGTGACCAGGCTGCCTGTCTACACATCATTTATGGTCACATTTGACACCGCTGTAGAGGTCTCAAAACCAGACTTCCTGCACACTCTACAGAAATCAAGAACCAGATAAAGTGGATTGACTCATGTTAGTGCCCCTCCTGTGCAAAAATAATGATAAGCAGAATCCTTTATCAATTGCAGAGCAGCAGGTCAATCGACAGGTGTAGTGCTCTAACATATACACCACTTCTTTTGTCTGGACAAATCTCATGACATACTGGATGTGTTGAGGGACCACAAAATATTCATGCAACACAAGAGCTGGAAGAAACTGGCAGGGAGGAGAATTATTGTGACAGGGAGTTGAGGACAGACCCATAACAAACATACATCCTTAGTTGTATCATTCAAGGAAGCTAGTTACCTCTTGTGAAGAAGTCCACAGAAGAGGTTAAATCCATTGAGAAGTACATGTAAGGTGCTCAACAACATCCTTTTACACTCAGTGTGTGCATAAGTATGCTCTCATGGTTATTCCAAGTGCACTATAAAACCTGGAACACTACACAAGTGTTTTTCAAGTCAGAATCAAGCCCATTCCTTTAACAAGAAAAAAACCCACCAAAGCTCTTGATTCTCTTCAAATTGTCAATTGCTATCAACTTTCACACACATAGTATGATAGGAGGTGGCATCAGATATTTGCCTTTCCTCAACCGAGGAATGTTGAGAAACTGGGCAGAAGTTGCATCCAGCATACAAAAAAAAATTATGAATTTGCCAGTGCAAGGAAAGGAATATAGGTAAAAACCAAGACTCCCATGAAGAACTGAACAGAGAAAATCCCCAAAGCAAATTAAGCACCAGATGGTTTGGGAAAACAAAACCATTCATCAGTTGTGGACAGAGAAGTTAGGACTAAACTGGTGACATGTTTCATTACTTCAGGAACCTCTTCTGTCTTTAATTTCATCCCACAAAGTACATTAAGCATCATACGTCAAAGGCTTTTTGGATCCCTAGGCTCATGGAAAAATAAATAAATGCTTCCATAAGCATTTCAAGCAGTAAGAAAAGGCTATCTATGGGATGACTAAACTGCAATTCTGTCTTATGGAACTAAAAATGTTATTTCAAATAAATTACAACTGAAAACTGCCCTCAAATAAGGGAAACCTGCAATTATTTTTTTTCCATACCTGAGTATAATTTTATTGCTTCCAGAGAAGTACAGCTTTACTGGCTGGATTAAGATAATAACTGAATGTAGAATCACCCTCCACCTGAGCAGAATATATTTGCTTTGCAATAATGACTGATAATGACCGATTACAGCTATTAACATACATTAAAAATCTCAAGGGAATTCCATACAAGGTACAATTTCATACCTTCAAAACAAGGTACTTGTCGGACACTGATTAAATGCTGATTTTCAATATGATTTTAATTTTTTTTTTTTTTTTTAAGTACTAGAGTGTGCAAGCATTGCTGCTTCAAAGGAAGGACAGATCGGCTTGCTTCAATGCGTATTAATTTATCTGGTATTATTATATAATATATGGTATTTACCTCCACCTGTTGAAGCAGTAAACCGTTCCACAGGAGACAGCAAATCAAGGAAGTTCAGATTCCTTACACGGGAATAAGAGAATTCGAGAAAGATGCTGCCTATGAAACTGCAGGATGAAACACCACACTCCAAATGGAAGAGATTAAAGGCAACTGGCACACTTGTGTATACCATCATTCTAAAATACATTACCTCCAAATATGTATTATGTCACAAGCCTAACCTGCAGGAGATGCCAATGAATGCTTAAGTGACTCCATTAATTTTTCACACATTCTTCCTGGCTGCATGAGAACAAGAGAACAATTCTTGGAGAACATTCAGCCTAACGCTGTTGTGACAGCTCAGAGGAAACAAGCAGAAAAGAATTCTGAAAAATCTTCTATAAAGTAAACCAGTGAGAAGTAGCAGTAAAATGTTTAATGCCTGCAATTTATTGTATACATACTCTGCAAAACTTATATGCATTTGGTGTGTGCAAAAGTATACACTTACACTTTCTTGACAGCACCAGAAAACAGTTAAGCTATGTACGAGTTTTTAACCTGATTTGTCACATTGTGTAAAAAGACATTGTGCACATATGATATCCCCAAAGAAAAAAAATCATTGGCTAAAACTAGAAGCACCCTTATTTACACACTAACACTTTAATATTGCATCACACCCACTCACCAAAATAAATAGAAGTACATTCATCACAATTTAAACACCAGTCTCTCCATATATTTATTTTCTTTCTGACATGTTTTGGTCTCCAGAAATATGCATCAGCTACTAGATTATGTTACAAAATGCAAAAAAAATAGAAAATTAGTTTTCCTGGACAATATTTTGGGCTTTACACAAAAATAAATCCAGATTTCCATAGAGATCTCATATACTTCTTGAAACATTTTTTATTTTAAAGCACAGCACAGAGTTGCACACTAAGGCTTCCTGTGATATGCAAAACCCTGGCCTCCAAAAGACATTGCTGTAAAGTAAAATACAGCTCAAGTGTAAATACAAGACATTTTCAAAAAGTAGTCATCAATAGAAAGTGCCCTTCATTTGATTTAGCATTAGCAGTAAAGAAGTAGCTACTGTAATTGTGCAATCAAAGCCAGACCTGGAAGGGTTTTATGAAAAGTATGTCATTTCACACTATCAAGTTTAAGGATATAGAATCTGAGATAGCAGAAACTGACCAACCTTTTTATACTCCTACATTCATTATTTTTTGACACAATTTAGTAAAAAAGGCACATTGTCAAACAGTGAATTAAAAATCTAAAAACCAAACCAGAATTTCATTAAGTACAATTAAATCATTAGTTAACATCAGATCCTCATAAACCAATATAAGCATTCTTCCAGTTTTTGTTGACCTCAAATTCAGATGCACTTTGTACAAGTACTGAAGTACTCTCCTTAGATTAATACTATTAAACTGGCAAACAGCAAACACATTTTTGGATACAAGGTCAGGAATTAAAAAACCAAAATTTAGTTCCTTCCTAGCCAATTTACAAATATGCAGCAAATGCAAACACATTAAAACCCAAACATTTGTACAAAATTTGAAAATCATTAGCATACCATGCCAATTATGAGAAAGTACTTCTTGACTGTAAAATTACAAACGTGTCCTTGAACAATTTTTCATATGAAATAGACAAAATTTAAGCAATGATCACTGTGTGAAGAAACAGTTATACAGTGTCTTAGGGAGGCTAGCAGAGTACATTTCAGTCACCATCTAAAAGACAAATGACAAAGTGCTTTACAGATTAAGAAATTTAACTGATCTTGCATGGTTAAATAATCAGAAAGTGGTAAAATAATCAGGTTTTATTTAACTAATATTTATCTGAAATGCAGACTTAATTCCCAACTGAACCAATTTTGAATTAATATATTTCTTTTGCTTCATAAGAGACTTTTTCCCAACCAGGCAGGAAGTTGCTCGCAGCTGATATAGCTGTCTGGGTTGACAGACCCAGACCTTTCTTCAGCTAAAAAGAATTAAAAAAGTGAAAAACCCAGTAACTTGATCATGGTCCCAGTGTTCATTGTCTTGAATGGATAATTCTAGGAACTACAACAGAAAATTTTAGATGGTCCCAATGAAGCAGAGTGAATACAACACACTTCTAGACAAGCAGTGAGGTTACACTATCTTGCATGGTCTCAAGTGCATACACTGAGAAACAGTTTTTGTTAGTTAATATAGAAAGTTAAAAATACAGAGGAGCAACGATGGTATCTTCATCTGGGCTCCCTGTCAGCTAATACTGAATTAGTTTATAGAATCTATCCCAATAGCTTACTCATGTCAGTTTTTTACTGAGGCAGTGAAATGCTACACCAGTTTGACAGAAACCATCTTAAAAAGGCAAATATGTTTTTTCTTACATTAAGAGTCAGATGTTGAAACTTCAGCAGCTTCCAAGATTGCTCCTTACAGGCTGCTATCTGAACTGCTTCCTAGAAACAGTACTGTTAAGAATAGCCCCCTGATAGGAAAGGTTCCTGTGTTGTTTTTCTACAAGCTAATTTTTCCTTTTTATTCCTTTACTTTTTTTTCCCCCCAAACACCCAAAGCCCTTTTTGTACTTTTCCAAGTACTTCTAGCATTAAAACATAACAGCCTCAGCAGCTGAAGCCCGAGGTACTATCAATGGAGTACTGGAGCTTGAGGCAAAGCTAGGCAGTGATAATGGTCAGCTTTGAAGGGCAACCTGGGGAAATCAAAGTAGCTGCAACACCAGATTTGAGCTTCAGATTCTCAGTACAACTCCTGTAGACTTACATGAACCCTGTGCTGATTGTAAACAAATTCAGTTACTGAAAGAAACAGTCTTTAAGTGCATAGTTAGAAATAATGTGCAAATATGGGCATTAAGGTAAGTAACTGAACTAACTCTCCTGCTATACATAACATTTTAGATTTTTGGTTTGATGAAATTCATCACAAGTATTAACTAGTTAATATGAAGTTGTTAATATTGAAGGGCTGCAAATGCATTCTAACAAAACTTAATTCTGATGTGCTTTCTAAATAGCAAACCTAATTAGATAAATGACTGCTTCACATTTTAAATCATTTAACACATCGGATGTTTAATGCAAGAAAAAACATGTGCACTGTACACAATTTGTAAAAGCAGCAGAAGCTGTTAAACAAATGTGAAGATTTACAGGGCAGGAAAAGAATTCCCAAGCATACGCTTGAGCCCAAAAGCAGAAGTTACATACAAACACTAGAAATTCCTGTTTTCAGGGTGTGTATTTATCATACTGAATTAGATTGGCATTGGAATTCCAGACACATCAAAAGCCAACATAATCTTTTGACCATATCTATAACTGTACAACTTGCAAATGACATGCACTTTTCTGTTTAGAAATAAAGATGTTCAAATTATTTTTATGGGTCCTCAAATCAGAAAATGTGCAGCATTTTATTGCTTTGAACATCTGTGGCAACGGCTGAATTCACACCCAAGCTGCTTCTGTACAGAAGATGACATTTCAATACTTTGAGGCTCAAGTTGGGAGACAGAGTAGGATATAAAGCAATTTCTCTAAGTATCAAGAAATATCAGGGAACAAGAATGCTATTCCTTTCTTTCAAGTGAATGCAAAATTGGTTTACTGGTATATGGGCCCACATAGTTCCGAGTCAGTGCATAGCTAGTCAATATTTCTGCTGGCATCTTGAACTGGTTTAATCAATGGAAACATCTATTAATTTTATTCCACTTAATATGCATTAGTGCATTAATGTCTTCATAAAAAACCAACCCTGGCAAGTATTAAAAATAAATATCTTATTTAGGTCAAACTAAAGCCTTGCTTTTCAGTACTTTAATCGCTTTAAATATTCTTTTGCCCTCTAACAAGCACATGGAAACTGAAGTAGAATAAGAGATGTATGGAGGCAGAGGGTAGCAGAAACATGAACAAAGTCAACACCATAAGTCAGTTAACGTGTCCTCAGCTTCTTAGACTGTCTCTTGCGTTTTAATTCTTCTTCTTCCCGTCTCAATTCTTCTAAGTCCTCCTGAACACCGAGTCTCAAGCTGCCAAATAAGATGAAATCCTTTACACACTGCTACTCAAGAAACACAAAATTTGACTTCTACCCCTCCCCCAAGAAAAGCAATCCTAAAATTATTACAGCTGAGTTTAGCAAAAATTTTTGATCAGTTCAGCAATCATAAATTTTCTTTAATTATAGCAAGAATACAGCTTTAAGAAAAGAAATCAAGACTTTTATCATTAGATTAGAATCAAATCTTTTGAGGGAAAAATTATTCAAAACTTTTTTTTTTAAAAAAAATCAAGATTGTGGAAAAACCTGATTTTAATATGAAAGGTCATTTTTTTTCCAAAAACAAGCTGCTGAGCACAACATTGCCTCACCCTCAGTCTATCTAGCTGCCATGAGTCTGGTGAACAGGCCCATGGAAGAGACTCTGCTAATACAGCATGTTCTAGCTATGTCCCTGCATAGTTTCTCCAGCTTCCTACAAGTCAGTATGTTGAAAATGATACTTAAAACAGTATCTGCAATCACTGATCTCCTCTTCAATAAATAAGGGCTGGATAGTCTTGCTAGTTTGATATTAGGAATGGGTGTGGCAAAGTCACCATTTTGTGATCGGCTACTGCCTCATTTGCAGCCCTACCAAGTGCATTTGTACATCCATAGTTCATTATGAAGCAACATGAGGCAGTGTAGCATGCACCTCGATGCAAAAGGTTCAACCACATGACAATGAGGATTCAACTGTTCTGGGCTAAACTGTTCCAGTACAGGCTCTAAAACGGATTTAATGCCTAAACAAGCATAGCAAAGTCATCTTGAATTCAGGAAACTGCAGTCATCCAAATTAGAATAGAAACAAACACATCAAGGATCTATGCAATAAAATTCTGGCTTGAAGCATCATTTTTCATTTCAACTTAGAACTCAACAACTATAATTTTAGTGGGCTTGCTTGGTTAGAAAAAGGTCTTCTTTTCAAGGGTCACAATGCTTTTAACCAAACTCTCAGTGAAAAGTAGCTGAGCATTGAGAATAGTTAAACTCAATTTTACTCGTTTCTTATCTCCCCTTCCTTTATGCTAGCATGTATAGTTAAAAACTTCGTCAGGTATTCAACTCTGCAAAACCTCACTCTAGGTCTTCAACAGAGAATTCAGTCAATAGCAATATGACTGTAAAATTCTAGCTGTTTCCTCTAACTCCATTTAACAGACTATAGCTTTGCATGAGCTACAGCTATTCCCCAGGAGCAAGGAGGAATAAGAACACTGACTATAACTTCAAAAAGATGCAAGTTTCCAATGCTGAAGGCACCTTCTGAATAACAATATAAAAATTTCAGTAGAACAAAAAATTTGATAACTCAGTATATTCCAATATTTTCCATTATCTATAAAAACCTCTTATAACTTTCACAAAGGTTGTTCCACCAGCCATTAAAAACAAAAAAGAAAATCACTTTATGAACACCAGGTTTTATAACAGCAACATAAAAATTGTGCACGTCTAGAGGCCAAAACCAATGGCCAAACCCAATATGAAAATATAATCTTCATATTTGAAATCACCAATTACAAAAGTTTGTCAGAGTACTTTTTATACATACACAGAAATATACAAACAAATACATGTATATAGAAAAAAACAAATAATTCTCCTTCCAGTCCTCAAATTAGCAGAATATCGTAATGTTTGGGACAAATTGAAGGGTTTAGCATTTCAACTGAAGTTTAAAGTATTTTTTAAATGATTTTTGGGCATAAGTTGGTTTTGGTTTGTTGTGGGGGGTTTTGTTTGTTTGTTTGTTTTGGTTTTTTTGTTTGTTTGTTTTTAACAAGCAAAATTTATGATGCATGAGAATGAACACACAAGATTTATTTACTGTACCCACCAGTGGCTGGCTGAGTTAAGCTTTCTTGTAAAAAAATAGTAAGGCTTATTTACCTCTGCTATAAAAAGCAGTAAATATCCACTCTAACTTAGCCCCGTGACTTGGACAATAAACAAACTTCCCACTTTCTAGGTGAGTTTAACTCCATGCATACCTCCTAGCTTCTTCTTTCTGTTGCTCTCTCCAGCTGCTCTCCATATAACGTAAGGCATAATCACTTTCATCTTTGTATCTGGAAAGTAAATATTAGCTTTCAGCACACTAAAAACCCATGATAATCTACAGTTGAGTTATGAATTCACATACCTTCTTAGAAATAATTACCTTGCCATACACAGATTTTAGTGTTTTGAAAGAATCTACGTTACACGGTTTTAAAATGCTTGCTTTCTTTTGCCTTACTGTCAGACAAGAGGGAAGCATTTAAATAAGTCAAATAAGAGCCTTCATTTTCCAGCAGTTCCTAGTCATACCAAGTTAGATCCTCTTACAGAACAGCTAACACTATTGCATTTAGCAGTTCATATTCAGGTAGCTACATTTCATGAACTCTGAAATGCTGCAGACTGCTATAGAAAGCATTTTAACATCCAATAATAGGAAGGAGTTGCTATGAATTACGCAGGTGAGACATTGAAGAAGCTGTGTTGTTTTCCAGCTATATCCTATTACATCAAATTTTATTGCTCCCCAGAAGAGCATGGCAGGCAGTGTGAAAATTCAAGGTCCCTTCTGTACAGAAGCAGCTCTAATGCTTGTTAAATTTCTGCAAAGCAAAACCATTTTTGGATACCAGCACTTCCCCTATTTCTAACACATTTTTATTTGTTGAACTATATTAATTTCTGTTGTTCTGTTGCTTGTTCTGCAATTATCTTAAAATTGACATTTTTCTTACCTTTTCCGGTCATAGCCAAATATTTCCCGAATATGTTTTGATATTTCTTCTTGGGGTTCTCCTTCATCTTCAATGAAGTCATCCATTTCAGAGTCATATTCATCATCATCATCGTCATCTATTTGTCTCTTGTAACTAACAGGTGGTCTTCCAAGACCTAAATGACAGGGCAGTGAAAAAAAAAATCAGTAATTAGTAACATTAATATAACATTAATTTAACAGTACTTCTCCTTGCTATACCTTGGGCACAGCCATTTTACAGCTCTGGGCTTTAAGGTGGAAAACTTCTGCCTCAAGTTAACTAGCAATTCTCAGAAACTCAGTAGAAGGAAATACTTCTTTTAAGTTGTGCTATAGAAGATTACATATCAGTATCACTAACTGCATCCTGAGGAAACTAGCAGACAGAAGTCTATGTTCTTGTTTAGGGTTTTCTAGGCACTTATTTGCTAGAGTCCATGCTGCTTGTTTCTGTTCAGAAATAAATTTTGAAAACTACTTGATAAGGTGAATTTGCCAAAACACTTAAATATCAGTCACAGGTTTGTTGTGTGGTTTTAATTTTCATGTACCACTTTAAGCATCTGTTATTTAAGACACTACGAAATTTTAAAGACTAAGCATAATTAAGCGATGCAGGCAGTGAATCCTTCAATTCTTTTCCTCCTAACAGCATTCGTATACCAACATCCATCACAGGCTGCTTAGTTTTCTTTCATGTAATACTTCACACCCCAGGCCTGTATTTCAAGGAATATGAGCACAGGTAAAAATAAATAAAAAGTTGCAGAGCAGAAAAAAGCATTCTACTGTTAAATGCACTCTTTAAAAAGCAAATATGGTATTTTGTTCAATTCTTCCTAATTGCATCTATAATTGTCAAAGACCCTCAATGACCTGAACTCAGACATATATAAAAAATACAAAACAAATACCTAAGTAAAAAAATTATTTGCTCTAGAACTTTATACCTTGTGGATGAAACACAGGTCTATGCCCTTGAAAAGATCTCATTCCATTTATCTGTCCATTGCTAGGTCTCGTGACTAGGTTTTTAGAAGAAATAGTTTCCGATACAACAGTACACTTCGGTTTTACAGTTGTACCCAAGCTGCTGCCTGGTCGCCCAGGTCCTGCACTTGGGCTGATGCCTGGTCTTCCTGGTCCTGTTCCCAAGCTGCTGCCTGGTCGTTTGACTCCTGTGCTTGTGCTGACTCCTGGCCTTCCTGGTCCTGTTCCCAAGCTGCTGCCTGGTCGCCCAGGTCCAGCGCTTGGGCTGACTCCTGGCCTTCCTGGTCCTGTTCCCAAGCTGCTGCCTGGTCGCCCAGGTCCAGCGCTTGGGCTGACTCCTGGCCTTCCTGGTCCTGTTCCCAAGCTGCTGCCTGGTCGCCCAGGTCCTGCGTTTGTGCTGATGCCTGGCCTTCCTGGTCCAGTGCCCAAGCTGCTGCCTGGTCGCCCAGGTCCCGTACTTGAACTGCTGCCTGGTTGCCCAGGTCCCGTACTTGAGCTGCCAGCCAGCCTTCCAGGTCCCATGCCTGAGCCACCACCCGGTCGCCCAGGTCCTGGGCTTGAGCTGCTGCCTGGCCTTCCAGGCCCTGCGGCCGAGCTGCTGCCCATTCGCCTAGGCCCTGGGCTTAAACCACTTCCTGGCCTTCCAGGTCCCATGCCAGAATTGCTGCTCGATCGCCCAGGCCCTGCACTTGAACCGCCACCCGGATGTCCAGGTCCTCCTTTGCCTAAGCTGCTGCCTGATCTTTTTGCATTGGAGTTGATTCCATGCTGAAGGGCTGCAGCACTTCCTGATTTTGTATGGGCAGACTTTTTCAGGCTGGATTCTTTAGCAGATGGTAGCCTCTGAGCCCCATTGGCTGCTGGTTTTGAGGGTGGCACATGAGAGCTTGAGACAGACTTTCCAATACCATTGACAGGTAATTTACTATGACTGCTACTGGTAGAGCTTTTTAAGGAGCCATTTTGTGAGTTTTTTTCCATTTGATCAAATCTGGAGGAAGATGATGACCGTGAGTGTTTTTCAGTCAATGCTGGTGCTTTGGGTTTCTTATCAGTACCACTCATAGAAGACGACAGACTGCCTTTTGGTGTGGAATGTTTATCTACTGAGCTTTTGTTAAGTTTTGCATTTACAGATTCTTTCTGAGAAGTCACTTTTTTTGAAGAACTGGATATCCCTGGATTCTTTATCTCCTTCTCACTTTTCTTATGCATTTCTGCTCTTTTGTTTCTGCGTACCAAATACTCCCTCTCTCTCAATTCTTCTGCTGTTCTGGGTCTCTCTTCTACCTTTTTCACTGCTTTTATTTCCACCGGTTCATATTGTTTTTTTTCAGCAAGCCTTAAGAGCTCTGCAAAGTTCAGAGGTGCCGGTGCGCTTTTGGGAGGCACCTTTGGTTTCACTGCAACTTTGGAAGGTTTCTCTTCATATTCTTCTTGCTCATGCTCAGATTCAGTCTGACTGTATTCGAGTTGCTCAGTTTCATCTTCTGTTGCATACTCAGCCTCTGGGGCCTGAGTGACATTCTCACAAGTCCTCCTCTTTTTAGGCTTCTCTTCAACAGGAATGCCATTATAGCCATAAAAATTATCCTTTGTTCGTGAGGCCATAGCTCTTGCCTTTCTGTCATGTTTCAGTTCAATACGTCTAGCCAAGAGTTCTTCTTTCTTTCTTCTTTCTTCCAGTGCTGTAAAAGAAAACCAGGAGAAAGTTATGCAAAAGTGCTACTTTTTATTTAAATTTCTTCCAAACTGATAAACCATTTAGGACAGTAGTTTAAGGATATCTGGCTAACAGCTATTCAAAATAGACCAGAAAGTGATAAGAGGTCTGCCAACAGGGCAAGCTACCTGAATCAGCTACTCTGACAAAGGCGAACAATTAAGTCAAACGCTGCTACTGCAAAACCCACTAAGGTGATTCAGCCAAAGCAACTCTCCAGAATGCTATGCAAACTAAGGAGAATTCCTGTGTGAGGAGATACAGGACTTATGGGATCTCTGGGTAACAGAAGGAGTTCTGAGACTAAGCAAAAGAATTTTGAGACTGTACAGAGTTTACTATCAGAGGTTTAAGGGAAGATGAGGAAAGGGAGGGAATCAAAGAGTATTGGGGGGCTAAGAACTGGAAAACAGGCTGAGTGTGTGCATAGAGGGTTGTAGGGGAGAGACAAAAGCAGCCAGCCACAAAGCAGCAAGCTGCTGGTCGCTACATTTGTCTGGTAGAGCCCCGTGCCCTATCTCCACAGTCTGTCCTATATTCTTACTGAACTGTTTTTAGCTATTTTCTGTGTAAATATGCTCTCCATCTTGAGTTTGTGTGTGATCTACTGACAAAATTCAGGCTGAACTAGCAGGTGAATAGGATGAGAGGTCTGAACACCAGATACTGGAGAGACCAAGGGAGTGGGGACCAAATACCAGAAAGACTCAGGAAAAGCATCAATTCCTAGAAAATGGATTAGGCTACTCACACTGTGGCTGCCTGTAAAGGTACCATCCCCTGCCTATGTTATTTTATTGTCAAGGCCTGTGACTGTACAGAGTGTAAGAGCACGCATGCCTATGTGGAATTCGTGCTCAGTCTGGCTTCTGTCTGGACCTGGCAGCAGGGATAAGGAGCAGGCTCATGACTGGTCCAGGAGAGAAGGAATACCCTGGGCCATCCAGTCCATCAGATTTGGTTACCTTTCACAAAACATTAACATCAGAAGCAATGCAGTATTAGTTTAATTCTATAGGCTATTTAAAGGAAATATAATACAGTGGAAAAACTGTAGCTCAAACAAAGTCCCTGCCATACAAATTTAAAATTCACACTGTATTGATACACTAGATTAAGACACAACAACAGGAACTCTTACCATTTTTCCCCCCACACAGATTAAGCTTTTCAAAGTTAAGTTACCAAAGCTCCAGATGGTTTCTTGCAATATCTCTTCACCTTAACTACTGCTTGATCTCCAACAGTAAATGCTAGTGTAGCTGATTAATATTTAACTCCTTAGGAAAGCATGCAAACATCCCTAGTCCTTACTTAGTCCTGGTGTTACCTCAAACGTATATATATTTTTCTTGGATGAAATGGAAATAGCGCAGGAGTTATTAGTAGCTAAGAAAGGATCACAGTTCAAGGTAGTAAATAATGCTTAGGCCAGATAAGAGTGTATTAGCAATACATGCCTCACTAACGAGAACCTCCTAAAAGAACACAAATCAGTAGAACTTCAAGGACTGACAATGGAAACATCCTGCTACAAAGAAGGGTGTGAAGATAAGGGAAGGCCACAAATGTGAAGTCACCAATGATAAAGGGAACATCTTGCCCCAGAAGGCCCTGAAGCATGGTAACTGGGGGAAAGGTAATTCCAGCAGGGGGAGATTGCGACCACCAACTCAATTGAGGGACGAAAAGGGCTACCCCCCCCCCCCCCCTCCTTTCCCTCCCCCTGGGGCTTTAAA
>WAAD01038846.1:114770-143883 GCA_013389945.1 Fregata magnificens
GCCCGCAGCCCTCCGCCCGCAGCTGGCGCCGCTGCGGGGCTGGTGCTTGGGGTTGTCCCCTCGGCCTCCCCCGGCCGCGCCGCTGTTTCTCACCCAGAGAAACACCTTGTCAGCCCCCCGGCCTCGACACAGAGACGCGTGAACAAAGCAACAGAAATTACTACTTTCTTTTTTTTTTTTTTTTTTTTTTTTATTGAAGCTTCTTTTTNTTTTTTAATAGCAGCTCCTGCTGTTTCGGTGGCGGTGAGGTTTGTGGGGTTTTGAAGGGGAAAAGCTGTTTGGGGCGAGGGGCGGTTGCTCCGAGGTGCTCCCCGACACCTGCCCTCCTCATTCCCGGTGCCCACTGCGAGGTCAGCTCCAACCGCCAGCTCAGCCGCTGAGGGGACGGCGGCCGAGCAGAAGTCCTGTGGCAAAGGAGGAGTGTGTGTTAAGTTTCTGCAGTGATCTTTCTTGGCTTATCAAGGCTTGAAAAACGGTGCTTGGCTTCTAGGGGTGTCCCAGTTTCAGCAGCAGTGCGCTCCTGGCCACGTGAATACCTCCTGATAAAACAGGGCTCCCAGGAGCAATGCTGACCTTCAGAGTGGCCAAGCTCTGTGTGTGTGTGTGTGTGCGTGTTCAAATATTTTTCCAAGTCTCTGACAACCTGGAAAATTGTGCAAGAACACCAGCTGACTGAAGGCTCTTCCCTTGCTTCTGTTGTCAGCTCTTTTCCTATTACTGTTACCTGACATCCATCTGACAAAAATTCCTCTGCTCCACACTGCTTCTCATAGAAACCTGGGCACTGAAAGGAAGCTTTTTTTCCCTTCATTTTATCCTTCTTTAACATAAATTCTTCTTCAACATTGATATTACTTGACCACTCTTCACTTTCAGTTCCTCCAGGTTCCTGCCTTTTCCAGTCTCCCTTTGCCTCTTCACTGCCCTCGCCTTATTTTTACCGTATCTGAAATTCCTTTCTGGGTGTAGCTATAAGCCATGTTGCAGCCTGGTGTAAAGATGCCCAGTGTGGCCCTAATTGAGGGGAGGAACAGGACAATTTATTTGAGTGAGGCACTGCACCAGTTAACTCGCAGGGCTTTTGTAGTTCTTGAACTACAGGCGATCTGAAGTTGTTTCTGTAATGCTTGCTCTGGTATCTCTTCGTGGCTCTGTGCAGAGTAGACACTCCTCCTGATCTCCCAACTGCTTTCTCTTGGGCCACAGTCCCGATTTAACCGCTTGTCCTGTAAGAATTTAATCTTTCTCCCTCTTCCACCTTTTAATTCTCATCTCCATAAGACACGGCACTGACTTTTCACTTCTGACTCAGACCTAGATCACCTCTTCTGGTTTCCACCCTCTTCATATTATTACTTTCTTTAAAATTTCAGTTTAAGTATTTTTTAATTTTAAGACTTTCTAGTCAGTCTGTTTTCACAGGCAGTGAGTGGTTCACCAATTTTTCTCTCATTTTTGGCATTCTGTTACCCACCGTGGTACTGTCAAGAAGGATATGATGCCATTTTCTGGTAGTCTTATCTGCCACCCCATCGCTGCTGTGGTGCTTCTTTAATCAGAATTTCCCTGCTCCGTCTTGCATTTCTTGTACCTCCACTGCTCCCTTCCTTGAGACGCCTTTTAGTATGACTCAGGTTCCTGTATAACAACAGCAGCACTGACAGAGCGATGATTGTTGCTCTTTGGCTTTTATGTTTGCTTACTTTGGTCCGTGTTAGAGTTGGCAGGAGTACTTGGCTAAATGCAGTCTTTATTCTGCTGACTGCAATCCTGAAGATGAGTGGAGAAAATCTCTCCCTGCATCTAAAAGAGGAGTTACAACCAGGCCAGGGGATGGCATTGCAGTTGTTTGTTGCATGCCACTTTTTGGAAACCTTTAACCACAGTTGTTGCCTTTTCCTGTATATGACAATACTGTGATATCACACGTCCTTCAGCAGAGGGGATTTACCTCTGTGTTAGGGCCAATGGGAGAAATAATAGCACCGTGTAAATGTATGCTGCAGGCGTTTTATAGGGCAGTAGCAAACGATGCTGAGCTGTGCCAGGATTCCCAGATTGCACCCATGGCACTTAAATCCAGATCTAGGCTATGTTACACGTCAGCGCAATGCCTTGATGTGGTCCAGCCTCTTTTTCTGGCAGATGTGCAACAACAAATGGGAACCTCCGTGACGTGTATGCCTACAGCTCTGTCCTCCCTGTATCTTAAATCACTTCCCAAATTGTGTTCACTCTTCATAATCCTTTCATACGTTTACAATGTGATGAACTGAGCCAGACAAAGCTTGCCAGGATTCCTAAGTACAGCTAGTCTGTCAGCGACCAGAGAAGAAACAACTTTTGTGCCTTTAAGCCAAACTGATATTTCTGTTAAATAAAAACAAAGACAGAAAATGTTTCTTCCTCTTTTTGTAACTCTCTGATCTGTCTGATTCTGTGCATGTTTCATCTCAAACTTGCTTTGAAAGAATTGTAAAAGTCGGTGAATTCAAACCTACATCTTCCAGAAAACCTAAATGACTCCTCTCGAATCTCCCAAGAACCTGTAATTTCTGCCTCTGAAAAAGTTCAGACTGATTTATTCTTTTTGTGTACACCTTTTCAAGCAAGAACCTGGTTAAGTTTTATTTTTATTGAATATCTTCACATTAGGAAATTACTTGGGAAAAGGCTTAGAAAATATGAGACAATATTCCACCAGAAAATGTCTTTGTTGCAAGTTTTTAATCAGCTGCACTCAACAACAGTTTTTCGCTTCAGCCATACACACTTCAGGCATGTGACTAATCCTATTAACTTTAAGTTAAGTGTGTTTGAGTGTTTAAAGGATTAGAGTCTTAATTACAGGCCATCTGCAGAGGTCAAATATCAAAGGCTGTTCGGAGCCTGAGTTTTAGCATTTTCTGAATGAGTAATATTTGTGTCAGTTTTCCTTTCCCCTTTTTATCCAGCATCCTTTCTGCAGTAAGTTAAATGGGTGTTCCAATATGGCCTTTATTAAATGAACTGGATCATCCTAATGTCCAACAGACAGGTGTCTAGATCATAAGCTGTTTAGACATTAGCAGAGCTGGCAGTATGTGCTCAAAAGAAGCCTAGAGCTTGGAAAACACAGGTTTGAGCAAATCAAGTTTGCAGAGCGTGGTGCCAGCCTAGTTTATAGCTGCTTCTCATTTGAATTATTAACCACTAAGATTTTTTTCCTAATGATACATTAAACAGAAATGGAAAGCAAGAGTTTCGGGATGATAATTAGCTGGTATTGACAATGTATAATTTAGACATCTAACTTAGGTGTCTAAGTTATGACCTTTGGCTCCAAACAGGAATATCAGAAAAACAGGGACGGGAATTGTCTCCTTCCTCCCACCCAAAAAGCAGGATCAATTGTATTTAGGTAATTTCTCATAGATGCTTGTCCAATCTGCGCCTGAAAACTCAAAAACCAAGGCTGTCATACCCCATAGTAATCTCTCTTGCTGTTTTTTTTATCTGCACCATGAGAAAGCTATTTCTAACTTCTGATCCAGATCTCTGTTGCCCACTGAGCCTTTTCAGCAGATGAGATGAGTTTATTGCCCTCTCCCTTAGAAATACAGTGCACATATTTAGGCCCCCCCTACTGGGTCTCCCCTTTCTCTAGGACAAACCACTCCAATTCCTCCAGTGTTTCCTCAGAAAACCTCTGATTCTCTATCCTAGCCAAAACAGAATACAATACTCCAACTGAAGGTTTACTAGCCCCAAGCATAACAGAAGAATAGCTTCATTTGCCTGGCAAAGAGTATTCCTTTTTGTACAGCCCCTGGTGCTATTTGCCTTTCTTGTAGTGGCATGACTGATTCCTGTTTGGTTTGTGATCCGTGCTAACCACCAAGTCTGTTTATGCAGTGATGGTATCAGACCACTAGTGCCACAACCTGCATTTGTGATGTTGGTCATTGTGCCGAGAGTGAAAGCATGTCCTTTGAATCACTCTCTTTCCCCCGACTGTAGTTTGCCAAGTTCATTGACATCCTAGCCCTATCCCGCAACACTTCCTGCCCCTCCCAGCCAGTGGGTTCGGTAAGCAAGTTGTCTGTTCTGCCATCCAAATTATTTAATGAAAATATCAAATTGGTGCTATGGAGATACTCCTGCAGAATTCTGCTTGATGCATCCAGCCAAGTTAACAACGTACTCTTGCTAAATATTCTCTGGGTCCAGTTTACACCCAGTTGGGTACTCATCCACCCATGTTTTTCTGTGACTTGCTTGTGAGACAGATGGTCGTGTGAGACAGTGTTAGCAGTCTTTCTAAAACCAAGATATCTGGCATCTGTGGCTTTTCTGCTATACACAGGAGCAGTTACCTAATCAGAGCTGGAAATGAGCTTGTTTGACGTGATTTATTCCAGTCAAAGTAATCTCACTGATACTAATTTCTTTTCTAGGTACTTAAATGTGTCAACGGAGGGAGGGGTTTAACTCGAGCAGCTCATTGTTTAATGGCTCAGCTGGTCACGGAAGGGGTACAGCTTCCTAACACAGGAATGCAAGCTAGACAAACTAAATTCAGAGAATGTGAATTCCTCTGTATGTGATCTAAAATTATCAGTCATCTAAAATGCATATATTTCAAATCCAGAGCAATCACAAAATATCACTTTTACACTGCTGTACATTGATGGAAACAAACTTAAGATGCCAAGAAATAAACTTCCCTTGTCTTTAAAAGTGATTTCAAGTAACTGCCTTTGATTTTTCAGGAAAATTTTCAGCTTCATGCTTTAAACAAAGGCTATGAACATTTCTGGTCCAGAGATAAGTGCAAAAAAATGCATTTGCACCCCACCAAGCAGTTAGCTGTGTAGCACTCTGTGACTGCCTGTGAGTATTCAGTGCACACTAAAGTAAATAGGGGTGATGAACTGGGCCCTGTGGATCACCTATCAGGTGATGAAAATACGAACATCTTCATGAAAAAACCCCCACAACATGAACAAAAAGTAGGTCTGCCAGAAAGTGAGGATAATGATACTGAATAACACCAGCTGGTGGAATAGCTGTATTTGCAAAGTGTTCTCTTAACCAGAGAAGAAAGGAGATTAAGAATGGAAAAAAAGAAAATACTTGTATTTAATTTAGCTGTTCAGCTTATTCAATAGTTTAGTTAGCTGAAGTATCTTGAAAGTGCCTGTTGCTAAAACATGTCAAAAATCCCAAAAGATAAGTATATGGGAAATAGACAAAAAAAACCCCTCAATAATATGTGGTATAAGGATATATAGACAGTAGGTCGAACTATTAATCAAGCAATATATTAATAAGAATTATGAACATAAGATGCAAAGAAAGGATTGTTTTACAAGAATAACCTCCTTTCCAAAGTTGCTGAAAAGAACGCAATGAAAAAGCCCACCATCACAGTAAATGTGAGAAAGCAGTATTTAAACATTGAACAGCAGCCATAGTGCCTAGATATTATAGAAATTAAACAACACATTTAAGACAGACTGCAAAGCAATAAGGGCATTCCTCCATGACGGGATTAGACTGATTTGGATTGCTGGAGAAATATGAGCCTCTGGGGAGAGCAACCCAGATAAAACCTGGACTGAGAGACAGCTGCCCCAATTCAGCGAGCTGTTTCCAGCAGATCCGTCATTCAGTGCTGGCAAGCTCTCTGCCCTAGAAACTACTCTGAAACAAGCACCCCATCTGCATTTCATCGGAGCTTCCAACTAAGAGACTAAGTATTTGCATGGAACATAAACTCTGAGAAAATGGTATTTCAGGTGCATAGAAGGCAACAGTTAGCACTATTGAGCAGCTGTGAGCACACACACACACGTGCAGAGATATATGCGTACGTGCCGGCTGTATAGTTGCTTTGACTAGGAGTCCATCTCCGTCCCCATCTCACCCGGTGCGCGGCATCCCCAGAAGGATGTAGTGCAGTATTGCTGCCGGCTGCTCATCTGCACGCCAGCTCACATGACCGGTTACTGGAGTTTGTTCTTTCTACCTGGGAGCAAAGAAATAAATAGGCTATAAGAATTGAGGGCAACGCTAGGAACGACAAAGTTGAAGTTGAGAAATTAAGGCGGTACCCCATGGGAGTGGCTGGTGGGCAGGCGGAGGAGATGGGGCCTCTTACGGACTCTTACAGCCCATTCGCGCTCCCTGGTTCAGTTTGGGTTTATGACAGCAGATGGCGGTCGTGGCTTTAGTACAGCAGCAGCGGGTGCCTACGCTGTGCGGAGACACTGCACAATAGCATGTTCAGACAAGCATCTGTGACCCTTTCCTGGTGCCAGCCGTTGTTGTTCGTGTCGGCTGCTTCTCAGGCACTTTTGTACACAATGTCTTCTGCGCTGAAAGGCTCAGCAGAGTGCCCCCCGCCCTCCCCGAGCCTTCCAGGAGATCTTTCCACAGAATGCTGCTGAGAGATAAGTATACAACAAAAAGAGCATACCAAAGGTTTATCTATTTTACTGAAAGTATTCAAAGCTCTTCATAATCATACATTCCTGCGAAGCTGAGAAATGTGTGTTTGCCACATGCAGTTGCAGATGGTTGTGGCATCTGAAGCAGATCAAATGGATTGTACATTTTCTCATATTGCTCTGGAGCCAAAGCACCTTCTTTTCAAACACTTAGAGAAATATTTGGATTTCTTTCCCAAACAGTGCTGAGAGCCTGGTTTGAAGATCTACTTCGTTTTTTGGCGCTATGGCATTTCTGAAAGTTAGGCTCCCAGCTGTTTTTACAGATCTCTACTGTATTACATACGAAAATAAAAACAATATAATAAGCTGCCAAATGAAAGCAACCTAAAATGAACTGTTTCTTGAAACTCTGCTCCTCTACCTATTGCAACTCTTCATCTCATCCTCTCCCTGCCTTGAAGAAACTCATGAGGAGTTGGGGCTGGAGAAAAACTGCCTCCAACATAAGTCTGGGATCCACCCAGGAGGCAGCCCTTGGTTTTCCAGACCTGGGTGTCTTCAGAAGCTGCACATACCATTCCTTTGCCCCTTCTAGTTGTATCTTGATGATTTCACACTCGTACATTGCCATTTATACCTCATCCATACCAACCTGAATGTATCTATGTCAAATCCCTATGGGTGTACCATCATGTTAGAGGCGAAGTCTTTACCTGGTGGCCGGGTTGTAAACAATTCAATGCAAACTAACACTTCAATCATCATCAGGAAGCTAAGCAAAAGCTAGTGCAGACTGAAAACAGCAGTGTAAGATGTTACCTATTGTGAAACAGAATTTAGCAAATGGGCTGCTGCCTCCTACATGAGCTCTGTGTCTTTTGGGTGTAGTCCCCATATTGAGCACTTCACAGTAGTGTAATCTCACATGCAATTTTCTCAGCATGGTTCTCTGCAGTGATAAGCTGTATTTACCATGCAGTTCGCATAGTCAAAAATCGAGAGTGTTATATTTAAAACTAATAAAATAAATTCTTGATTATTATCTTCTGGTAAGTCTGGCTTTGTGCAGGAGGCTGAGCCTCAGTGCAGAGATTGTGGACTTAGAAATAATGAACATGAAGTCGTTTGGAGCAATGTAGTTTCTGTTAAGCAGATGTAAGGATATATTCTTCCCAATACACTCTCAGCAAATCATTTGCCTTCATGTATTTAAGCTTTTATGCAATTGCTTGTTAGCTAAACTTATTTCAACTTCCATTCTGCAGATTTATCTCAGATTTCCTAGAAGGAGGTTGTAATTTGTGGAGCATATTGTACTCATTTGGTATAACTTTGAGAAATAAAAAACGTGCGGCATTGCAATGAATGATACTATCATTTCTGAATTCAACAAAACCATCTTATTAACAGTTCTACATTGAAATACACCACCATTTTATCCCTGGCACAAACATTCAAGGGAAAAGCAATCCATTTTGTCAGAGCATACCTTGGTAAATCTAATTCCATTCCAATAAATGAGCAGTGCAAAGAGGATTGGAGCTTACCATGAAATACTGAAATAAAGGTCAGATTTGTAGCAAGCATAAATCAACATTCTTGCATGGCTTAAGTGGATTTATGCCCATTTATACTAGGCAAGAATCTGGCTCATTACTGCTGGATGAGCTACAAATAGAGCGTCAAGCAGGAGTTTGAGTTCTAACACTTATTTCCTTGACTTGTTAGCTTAAATCAGATTCTAAATATTTTGAAGACTTTTTGTTCACCGTAACTGAGGAGAAAGTTGGTCTGGAAGTTGGTTAAATTCCCTCCCTTGAAAGTAAGCTTTTCAAACAAGGCCTGTGCGGCGTTGTTAAACAGCTTGAGCAGAATGAATTGTTGTCAGCTTTTCCAATCCATACATTTCAGGTTTTGAAATGTAGCCTTTAGGGCAACATAAATAACACAAAATCAGTTGATTGATTGTCCAAGGTTGCGATGATTTCGTGGTGCTCAGCAGGAGATGATCTGGTGTTATAAAGTCATTCCCCTTTGAAGCACTCTCCTCCAGATAGTGCCATGTGAATATTTAAAAAGCATGCAGCACACAGAAATTGAGCTAAGTGCGGTACAGGGAGGAGCAAGCCCATGCTAGGATCTGTGCAAAATTGCAGGAGAGTCTGAATAATCATCTCACAGGGTTTTACATTCGACATGGTTGCATCAAGCTTTTCTTGGAGCAGGCATCCCACAAGCGTTTGTGGATGGCCTAAGCCAGTGCAGCTGCTGAAAGAAGAAACCTCTGCTCTGCCTGCATTGCTGGCTTTTCCATCGCCCCTTATTTGTGCTGGCATCAGGATTTGTACAATTGCACAATGAAGCTGACCGGGAACCATTCGGCTGGAAGCAAACCTAACAACAAGTTAGTTCCCCTAAGGCCATGGCTTTCAGCAGTGCAGCCAGACTGTTGTTCATTGAACTCTACTCTCCCAGCGGGCTGGAGAAGGAGGTTAAGGTCACTGCTCTGCAGAAGGACGGCTACCTGCATTTTCCCTGTTAAATGGGCTCAAGTGCAGCTGGAACAATGGATTCCAGTCCCGAAACACTGACTCCTTGGCCCTCAGCAGGGCTGGAGAGAGGAGGGGGAGGGACACACAGGAGAGAAACCTGAGCCATGGGGAATGTCCCTGTTGGGCAAAAACGGGGGAGATCATAGATCAAGCAACTCACCTACGGAATCTCTGCCTTGAGACCAGCCAGGCTCTGGCAAAGTCAGATTTGGTTTGTGAAACCCAAAAACTGCTCACAGATTTTTTTCCCCTGGGTATCAATTGATGACTAATGAACGCTTCTATGGCGTGCCATTCTCTCCATTTCCTTTGCTGTTACTAAAGTTGTCTGACTTAGAGAGGTTTTCTCCTCTCAGCTTGGTGTCTGTAGCCAGATCCTCTAGCAAAGTCAAAATCCTGGGTATCATTCACTACAA
Source organism: Fregata magnificens (assembly GCA_013389945.1). Classification (NCBI taxonomy): domain Eukaryota; kingdom Metazoa; phylum Chordata; class Aves; order Suliformes; family Fregatidae; genus Fregata; species Fregata magnificens. The sequence goes on from WAAD01038846.1 coordinate 124,173, forward strand.
CAGAAAGTGGAAAATCCCAGTGTTTACTGCATATTGCTAAGAAGAGTAAAGAAAACCTCTGAAAAAACGCCATTATTTCAACAGAAAGGTCCTTTTTAACTAGCAAATGTGTTCAAAAGTACTTTTACTGAAGCATTTGAAAAAACATGCATATTTAGGAGCAGAATAGCCTCATTGCAGAATTGTGCTACTGTATCTCAGAAACTTCAAGGCAGGTCTGTGGCTGGAAGGGAAACTGTGCGGAGAAGCAGCAGACACTGCAAGAAGTGGTGTTGATGAGCAAGCAGGAACACCCTCAGGGGGATTCCTTGCTCACCTGATCTGTCTTTTAGATGAATCACAAAGCAGAGGCCACTTCCACTTACAGATGTCAAATATCTCTTAATATTTCCCATGATCGTAGGAGTTTTAGCCTTCATGTCTGTCTTAGCTAAATGCTGCTCTTAGTAATTCCATTTCCCTTGTACAAATTCCCTGGCAGTTTTTAGTTCAGTTAGTTAAATAAACCATCATTTCCTGCCTCAAATGTTAACTATTGTGGCCCAGGGTTCCCTAAGGGTTTTGCTGCCTTTAGATCAGCTGCTTCACAATCTGAGCACGTTCTCCTTCTTTAAAGCATTTTCTCTGCTTTTTCACATGAGGACTTCCCCTGTACAGGAAATCCAAGCTTTAACAGTAAAGATAATAGGCAAGTCATTTTCTTCAGCATCAGAGTGATTGCAGGAAGCAGTGCAGCTATGGCACTGAATCATAGATTCAGTTCATGTCACTCAAAGGAGACATCCTCTGGTTGGGGTTTCAAATGGTTGAAGGGCATTGCAAAGTTACGAGTCAAGACCTGTACTCTCTTAGTCAGAGGTCTCCACCATGTTACAACATCTTTTTTGGCCTGTATTCCCAGGCTGCCTCCCTGTGTGGGTTTCTGCACTTCTGCTTTTTGGTAAAAAACACCAAAACCTTCTGAAGATATCTTTGGACTTTCCTCTACAGGTGAGGAGGTCAGGGCTCCTTTATCAGGCAGACTGCTGACCCAACAACAAGGGGCAAATAGCTGCAGATTTTGAGGCTGCAGGTACAATTTTAACTGTTTCCTGAAAATTAGCATGCTAGAGGTAGAGAATCGATACCCTCCTTTCTGATAAATAATATCCGAGATAACAGTCTCATATACATTGCAAATGCTACTTAGCATTCGCTTAATAAATGCCACTTCCTCCTGAAGGTGCTGCTGCGTTTGAGCAGTGGAACGAAGGATACTGATCCCCATTGGGTCTGGTGCTAGCGAAATGCAATGTCTGACATGGACTTTTCACTTTTAAGAAACCTCTTGATTTACTTGTTCAGTAGTGGATGGTTTAGCTGGTCTGCAGGTTCCCTCCTGCCAGCCAGTCTCTCCGTCTCCATTCAGATCCACTTCTGCTGGGAGGAAAGGCCACAGATTTGTCTGCATGTTTTGAAATATGATATAAGCAGCCAGCATTAGTCAGAACACTGATGGTGACTCTTACCTAATGCAACAGTAATACTGCACTCCAGAAGCAGTAGTATCTCTTTCTTAAACAGGGGAACGCTTGACTCTTGAACATTTTTCCAAATGCCCAGATAGATGAAGATCCCAGGCAAAGCCTCTCCTATGGAGGGACCTGCAGAGCACTTAGGGCCCTAGCTATAAAGCTGGGCAGCTCTCCACCTTTGTTTCAAGGTAAGGAGATCTCTTGCCCTCAGAGAAATCACCAGGCTTGGGTGTTATAAGAATGGCCTCTGCCTGCTACTTACCTGTTCTATGTGAACGTTTTTTTTTGTGAAGAGCGCAGTGCAGACAAACTGTGATGGCTTGTTTATACAGTCACACATTCAAAATTAAAGGTCAAATCCCAGGGTCCTCAGTGAGGCAAAGCTCTTAGCCAAGTGTGTGTTTCACAACCTAGGCCACATTGGGTAACCAGTTTGTCAGTGGGGGACATCACTGATTTCTGTAGAGTTACCTGAATAATACCTGGCTTAAATCCTGTCATTGTTGAGGCCTGTCAGATGCACAAAAGACAACCTTCCTGATGTCTGCTCAGTATAAACGGTTGTGCCAAAATTTTCCCAAAGCCTATAAAAAAAAGAGCAAGCCACCGGGTCTTCTAATTTATGCTTTTTGAACCCAAAGCAGCAAGAACCTCCTGATGTGCAGAGCAAAGAAACTTAACAGGGCCAGGGAGCTCTCTGGTGCTGGCCATGTCCCCTCCTGCACTGCTCAGCAGCGCTAGCGGGGAAGGGAGCTGTTGTTCCTTCTTTGCTGACCTCTAGAAGAATTTGATTCTCCCCACCTCACCCTAGTTGTCTTCAATTTTATGTCCCCTCCTGGCAATTGTCATATAATACATGAGCTGCTGTGATATTAAAGAAAACAAAACCCAGTAATGACAGCATCTTTCTTTCCAAGTTTGTATGTTTACAGAAAGTTTGCTGCTTCTTGAATCTTCCATGTCAAAAAACCCCACCAAAACCCTCTTAGAAGCCCTATCACTTTTGCGGTGTGGGGGAAAAGATTTGAGGCAAACGTGTCTATGTAAATGCTTACATTGCTGTATAAAAGAACATTATCAAATCAAAACTTGGTACCAGTTTTACTGGCATTTAAGTTCAAATCTGTATGGTTTGGGAGGCTATGTTTGAGAAGTACCTATAAATACTTAGGGAAAAGATTTATCTTTATTTGGAATAAAAGGAAAAGTTTACAACCTGGCCTTGTGGCACAGAAATCTAGTTCTGGAGCTAAAACTGGGGTATGGAATTGCTATTGACATTTCTTCTCATTCACCTATTTACCTGAAATTTGGGGGAGAAAATCTCTTGCAACCAAGCTGGGCCATGTTCAAGCCTTTGCTGATAATGCCTGGGGCAAATTCACAACTCGGACATTTAATGAGCACAACTGATGGCTCTGAGGAGTTTGACTAGCTGCCAAATTGATATGTCTGTGTATCCCATCAGTGACTGTTACATCTCATTTGGATTTTCTTTTTCTGATCTCTGTTAAATTGATTTTTGGCCAATTTGTTTGGTAATCTTGCTGAAGCACTGCAAAGTGGACACGAGATAGGAACAATGCTAAGCAACCAGATGTAAAAAGACTGGAGCAATAAGAAAGTGTATTTGTTTTTCACTGTTTAAACACAATTTGCCAGCTGGGAAACTGTCTTGCAGGTTATACTGCAGTTCCATTAAATTAATCCAGAGCACAAACACATCACACAATGTGGTCTTACAAACACGCCTCGCGCAAATACCCCTGCATGCAGGAAGTAATACGGCAGGAATGGCTTAGGCGACAGTCGCTGGAGACACAGACAGGAATGAAGGGCTGTCTAGGAGAAATGGGATATTATGTCAGATACGTCATATCTAGGTAAGGCTACATTTTCCCCATGTATGCGGGATCTCCATCCACCTGTCAGTAGCTGCTCTGAGATCCTGTGGGATCACTGGAGCACTGGCAGAGCCAGGGCCGGAGCCGGGATGAAGATGAGAAAAGTGCCAGGAAAGAGAGGCTGAAGAAAGGACGTCAGCTGGTCACCTGCAGTATTGCATGAATGCCAAATTTGTGCCATGAGCACAAAATTAAAGACTCTAAATACAAAATGAAGACCTTAAATGCAGGCAGCTAAAAAGCTAAAGTCCTGCCGTGGTGGATCACGACAGATATTGGATTGCTCATTTCTTGAGTTGCAGAGCCTGGCCCTTCTTGTGATATTTGTCCTGCCATACTGGTGGGCTGCCAGACAGTGTCGCCCCGCTGGCCTCCCCTCCATCAGCCAAGAAATTTCTGCCCCTCCCCCAGTGATAAGGAGGACGGTGACTGTCAGAGAGGAAGGCTACCTGTTACATTGCTGTTGATATTACCAATGAAGTTACTTGGACAGTAACTTCAAGTAGGCACCACTTGAAAAAACTGAGAGAAGACCATTAATGGCAGAGATCTCCGCTGCCTCCCCACCCTACTGGCTGGCATGCTTCCAGCTTGTAAATGTTGCCTTTCCTTGCACAAACCCAAACCCTTTACGCTTTTCCTATGAAAGTCTATTCTTTTCCTGAAGTGAGAAAGAGAACATGCCAAGCAGAACAGTATAAGTTGCGTCATTAGGTGGGATAATGTCATCCAGGCCTTTGCTTGCCAGTCATGAAACTGCTCCTGGTTGCAATATCAGAAAGTAGCTTCTGAGGCAGTGGGTCCCATCAATTGGCCCTGCTTTGGCCTCTCCTGTGTCTACTTTGACACATGTGCAAGATTAAACACCTCCACTCCCACTATTTTAGCCCTTCCCTGACTTCCTCCAGCCTTATTCCCATCTCTTGTAGCTGTCCTGTCCCTCTTGGCCCCACATCCTGGCTTAGTGGCTGCTCTCCTGCCCCAGCCAGGCCACCTCTTCAGCTCAGTTACCCAGAGGAGAGCAGCATGGAGTGGGCAAAACATTGGCTCTGCCACTGCCAGCCAAGCTGGAAAGGTCCCAGGCTGCTCACTAAGCTGCTCCCAGAGCACTGAGGCACTGCCCTCTGCTCGGGGCGCCCACTGCAGACCTCACTTGGAGCTCCCCTGCCCCAGCAAGGTGGGCCAGACCCTGTATAGCAGAGCCCTGGGTTCAAGAGTGTAGCTGAGTTTACTTCCACCATCATTGAGTTAATGGCTCTTCTTCAGAGCTGTTTTATAGCTGACGGTCTGAAAATTTTAAGGATAAAAATGACCACTGCCCACTATTGGAAAGGGGAGAATTTTTACTTTGCTTTGTAAGATTTATTTCTAGGCTTGTGACTTTGCGAGAAAAAAATCCACCAAAATCACATCGTTCTGATTCCCATCACACCCTTTTCTTTCTTTTCTGTCTTGATTTGAGAGGCTGCTATTTTAATAACTGTTTGCAGTTGAAATCAATGCCATGCAACACTGAAAAGGCTGAAATCGTAGCTTTCCCAAGGGAAAACATTTCCCCACCCACCCCTATGGGACAGGGCAGCGTTCAGCCATGTGTCTGTTCAGCAGCTCAGGATGCCTCTTGGACATGCTGTTTTCGTCTTGTCTCCTTCCCCATGTTACTCTGGACATGGTAATTCACAATCACAGCAGGTTTACATGCCTCCAGCTACACTAATCTGCCTAAGTATAGGGACTTCAAAGAGCTGAGGTATAGGGGAATGTGGTGGTTAAACACTGTTGTATGTATTACATCATTGCGGTCTATTTTTAGCAGCTGTGGTCGCTGTGTATTGCAACCCTAAGTCACCTCTGAACTTATAGTCGCAAAAATGAAACTGAAAAACAAATTAATTGGATCTGCAAACTGGACAAAAAGGAATCCTGTCTCAATATTTATAGAACAAATAAACATAAACAACTGTAAAAAAGTCTTTTTGTTCTCTTTGGTTAAACATAGACCTCCTCTGCTGCTGGTCTTTTGGCTGTATGTCACAGCGTCTGTGCTGTGAATAATTTTTGCTGGGAATTTGTGGTTTTTTAGGTTGGTGCCACAAAAGGCCTGAACCTTTTTTTCACTTAAATAATTTTTACTTTAGTGTACCTGTGCTGAAATGAGTTGCTTGAGCATAGTTGCTCCTGATTTGCATCAGTGAAAGTCAGAAGAGCATCAGTCCACTCATGCTCTGTTTTCTTGGCCAGTTTGAAAGAGAGTCAACCCAAATCGACAAATTTCTCTAGTTGGTGGAGCGATGCGGTTTCTCTTCTCACACAGGTTGCTTTGTTAGCTTTGTTCTCCGCTATCTGTGCATGTAGAGGAGCTTTTTCACGTTTGCTATTTGATTTTATGTTTTCTCATGCCCAGTCTGTCTGACTGCCTTTGCTTTTCAGTCACTGTTTCTCAAAATGGCTCCAAGAACCCTCTTTTGCCATCTCAGAGGAAAGGCACAATTGCATTATTGTACTGAGTGAATGCATTTTCTCACACATGTAGCTGAATGGGAGATTATTTAAATATCTTAAACATTCTCCTAATTGGAATAATGACATGCTAGGAATGGGAGTGCGAGGAGAATTTATATTCAGACTCCTGAATATCATGAATGAGTAATCAACACTCCATCACTTCCTAAAAGGTTAAACCATTTTTTAAGCAAATGGTTACTGTAAAAACACCATTTGACTGCATTAAAACAAACAAACAAACGGAAACCTAAGAATGGGTATTTCTTTAGATCACGTGAAAGCTTTGTGGACCCCTTAGCAAAGGAGAAGCTGACTTGAAATGCTGACGGCTGGCTGGCGCCTCAGGGCTGCCCCACCTGCCCCATGCCCGTCCCAGCCATCATGTCTCTCCTCACCTTGTGCTGTCCTGGCGCTGGTGTCAACACCAGCGCTCAAAAGCCCATACTCTGAGCCAGATCGGGGGGGCAATTTGGGTTAAAAGATAACCCAGGAAAATATGTTTGCTTGTCTCTGTGAGTGCGTGTTTGAAAGCAGGCTCAGTTTCCCCGTGTGATTCATGGAAAAGCTGTACCAAGGTCTGTGCTGGCATGAGGGCAGGCAGGAGCAAGGAGGGAAATGGAGCAACCCCAGGAGCTGGGAAGGAAAATATCACTACATGATATTGCTGCCAAATATTGTATCTTCTGATGCCACTGCCTTAGACCAGAGCCGTCAAATTAGTGCCTGTAGCCTGTACGTTAGCAAGGCTGTCCCATCTTTACATCTTTGCTTACAGCCTTATTCTTATCAACAGGTTGGTCACTCTCTTGGTCAGTTTGTTGCTATAAAGTCAATTACATGCAGTTATTCAAAAGTCAGTGTGTAGTGCTCTAATCTAATCTAATCTAATCCAATAATTTTTATATACATAACCTCATTTTCCTGTCATCATATTCACAATAATTACATCAACACTTTTGATCATTTAACTAAAAAGCCTTTAAGCAGTTTTGAGTGATTAAGCTTTGTGGCCACTATTCTCTTTTGCGTCCTCCAGTACTATGCTTTTCTTTTTATTGCTTCTTTCCTGCAAATTGTTTCTGTAATTAATTTCATTGGACTTGATCTGAAGCCCATGGAGGTGAATGCACAGACTTCCATTAACTTGAATAGGCTGCAGATCAGACCTCCTGTAAGTGCTTTAATAGGCACAGGTCAAGGGCTTGAAATGAAGAACACCTGTTCTACTGTGTGTTTCTATTGTTATTTCAGCTAGCTTCATCAAACTAATGATATTGACGCAGAAATGCAAACTCTTGTGGGCACAGCACCGGAAAGTAAAAGTCTATACTACATTTATTACAACAGTACTTAGAAATGCCAACCACAAAACAGGTTGCACTGTGCCTCACTCATGTACCCAGCAAGAGACAGACGGTGAGAGACAAACAGGCAGTTCGTGGCAGAACTGAGACTTAAATCCAGATAACGTAAGTGCAAGTTTAGTGTCTGTCCCCGTCCCCGCTCTCAGTTCTGCTGAAGTGCAACAGCACATGTACCTGTACAAGTGCAATATTCTCTAATCATTTCCTTGTCTGATAATGTCACAGGAGGCAGAACATTAATCCAAAAGGAAGGACTGACCCTTGGCTGTTTCTGTCAACCACAGTGCTGTTTGCTTGCACAGCAGCAATTTCCAGTGTTTCCCCGATAAGAAGACTCTTTGCAAGAGATCATGCATACATGTCTCACAGGCCTCAAAGTTTCCTAATCCTTTTGCCATTCCACTTTTCAGCATTATCAGATGCACTGCAATATCCAGCCTCGGAGGAGAGGCTTGAGCTGAAGGGACTTTTGCTGCCTAGTTTATATGGTCCTGCTAGAAAGCAGCCATCTGTAACCGAGTGTAGTAAAAACACAAAAATTCCAGCTCAAGTTGAAGCAAATCCTTGTTCCCATTAATTACTCAACCCAAAACATTAGTGTTAGTGCACCACCCCTGCTGGGAAGTATACCATGCTCTCACGTAACTACAAAGTTAGCCTTAACTGCTAAAAGAGCTGTATTTTTTCACAGAAGCAGCATGAACACACATGAGTTATCATGAGATGAAAAGCAGGCACTGAGCAGTGTACCCTGAAGTCAGCAGTTCTGGACAGACATATAAGATGATCTCAGCACGTTTACTTCACAGCAAAACCACATTGTTGTCTTCTGACCGTTCCCACCTCAGGAAAACAAATGTATGTTAACTATCCAGAAGGTTTAAAAACTAAAAAAGCTTTAAAAAATTTTAAAACCTATTTTTAGCAATGAAGATAAGTTTCAAATCTCTTCTTTAAGCTTCTCAAACATTTGTAATTTGCCTCTTGATCTAAATCTAGATTCAGTTGTTTATGCTGGATTTATTGTTCATTATGCTTTGGCCACTTGCTGACCCTGTCTCAGAGGCTACATGAACTCTGGTGACAAACAGAGCTTCCTCTGTGCCAAACAGGAAAAATTTAAAACTGTTTATCTGATACGACAACACTGATAATAGTGCAGAGAAGCACTTTGGACTTCTCCTAAAGGGTATGCTGATCTTCATTATCTTCTATTTGCATTTCCTTTTGCCCTATGGAAGAAAGATTAGGAGAAAGTCAACTTAGCTCTGTGCTTAGCAGAAACACTGAAGATGATAACTGCAAGGACACATTATCTGCTTGATCAGTAAGAGTGACTTTGGAGTGCAGTCTAACATGCTTTCTGAATAATTGAATAGATGACCGTTTGTAAATGCTGCCTATCTCTCAACTGCCAAAATAGGGATTTTTAAATGACTTGCCTCCTACAGCTGGTTAGTAATGGGGACAGGAATCTGTAGGCACCATCCAGATCTTCCTCTGTAAAATAATTTTTCTTCTTTAGCTAAAAATCTTCAATAGTCTGTATAAGAATTCTAGTTTAACGATCTCAATCTTGCATAAGGTGAGGCACAGGACAAGCAAAAGGGCAACTGAGATCACACAGATTGGCTATGGTCCAGTGAGCAAGGTACAACTGTTGTATTCTTTCCTAAAATGAAAAGTGCTTGTTAAAAAACAATCTTCTGGTGAGGCACTCAGAGACTGTCACCCCAAGAAGGGAACCACTGGTAACCAGATTTTTATGTTTCTCAGGGCCTGAAATTGTTTTCCAAAGACATCAGTTAATGTCATCTTTGCCTACTTCTGATGTTATTTCTAGTGTTCCTCTGTGTTTCGCCCACAGGCAAATGTCTGAAGCTTGGACATTTTTAAGGTATACCTGTGGAGGAGTTGAAAAAAGTCCCAAATGAGCTTAAAATATTTCCACACTTGCAAGAACAAAAAATAATGATTGAATTACCTCACATCCCCATGTTCCTGGGACAGAGCCTTTACGGGAGCAAACATGAGCTTGCTGTCCTTCCTCTACCTGATGCCCCGAGAGTGTGAGGCGGGTTGGGAGGCAGCCTAGCAGCCCCGCTGTGTCAGGCTGGTGCTACTGCACTGCTGCTTAACCTAAAATCTCCTCTTGCCTTCACCCTCTGTTCTTGGCAGCTGTGGTAGAGCCTTGGTGCCCCAGGTAGAAAGGACTGGCACCAGTGCCAGCATATCCCCCTCCCCTCTCCATCAGGAGACTCATGCCCTCTATCTGCAGCATCTGTCCTCCCTGTGCAGATGTGGGAACCACAAATGCTAAAGTACTTTGAAGTCTAATGGCTTGGTAGCATACTGAAATGTTAAAAAAACCCACTAAGCATGGCAGGGGAAAATCATTGTCTTTGAGGCTGCTACCACAGATATTTATGGTAAAGAAATGCTGGCCCAAATTCAAGGCTATGTCTTCCAGCTTAGCAACTTAAAACAGGTGAAGCACAGGGGCAGTGTGGCTGAAAAAAGAGCTCCTCCTGAGTTTGTGTACTGCAGCATCTAGGACATTCATACACAAAAAAGTGCTATTTCAGGTAAGAGGGCAATGCTAGTAGCTATCCTAAGCTACTCTCCAGCCTCCCCTTTCCTGATAAGTTGGCACACTGGTAGTTTCTGAGAGGAGCTGGACGTGGATCCTGCCTCACTTCTCTTTTCCAAACTTCTTCTGATAAGAATGAGCAAGGAGCATCACTGTGGATGGCTGCATGGGTGCATTTGCTTGTTGAAAACTGCCACTGTGCAGTTCTGGCTGGAGGAGACTGGAGCAATGATGCTGGGAGCAGAAGTTCTCAGGCTGGGGCATGGCATGACCAGCAATGCTGAACTGCACTGCTGGCAAAGTGCCCAGAGCCTGACAGCATGCCCAGGAAAAGAGAAAACCCTAAGGGAGAGAAAGCAAAACAGACCAAAAATAAATGCAAGTGGAAGGGGCCTGCAAAGGCTCCCTTACATGGGCTGGTAGCTGTTGGCTTGTGCCTTTGGTCTAAGGGTTCCTGGGGGGCACCTGGGGCTGAGAAAGCCCTTCCCACCACTGGCTTTGTCCTCTCCAGCAGTCCCCAACCATGTCATACAGGTTCCCGCTTGCCCCTGGAGATGGTGCCTTGGACTTGGACAAGGGGCAGCCTCTGATATTTGGATTGGGAATTGCCTGTGCACTCCAGAGAAGGGTCTGCACCATAATTCTGTGCACAGGCAGGCGCCTCGTTGCAGCGGCACCTTCCCAGGTGGACTCGTTCATGGTTATCACCAGGCTTCTTGCAGATTCTTTGCAGAGCTATGGGCTCCATGGCAAGATGCTGACACAGCAAGTGGGAAGGGATGGTGAAAAGGCTTGAGAGGTCCAAGCAATCCAGCATGGCTACATGATAATGGAGCAGCATTAAGTTTGTTGGAAAAAGCAAGCCCAGGTACTTACTTCTACTGTTTTTCCTGGGTCAGTACTGTATGGGGCTGTAACGTTTCTATTCCTCCATTTCTGTCTCCTAAACATGAATTTATTGTTTCAGGACGTGATGAGGGAGTGGGGTTTGGGTGCTGAAATTTCAGAGAGAGAAGGAAACACTGTGCTTTGTGTTTCTGGCTCTTTATAATTACTTGGCTTTCTGGGTCTTCCCTGGAGGAGTCTTCACTTCCTTCTGCCAGTTCTATATGGAAATTAATTACTCTGAATCACATCCTGGACTGTGGCACCTGCTAATTAGGTGTCTGTAAGGGCTGCAAGTGGGGTATGCCCTACGTAGGGCTTCCTGAACTCATCCCAGAAAGGTAGTTAAGTGAGAATTTCCTCTAGTGCCAAAGTTCGCTTAAAAACCTCCCTCCCTCCTTTCTCCACCTCAGGCTGCTCATTGTCCCCCTCCTAGACTTTTCCAGCCCTCAGTTTTTTCTTTTGAATTCAGCAGAGCCCCACAGAGAATTACATGGGCACAATGATGAAATCAGGAAAGGAACAGGAATGGCAGGAAGAGAAATGCCTGTCCACGCTGAGCCTCTGCAAAGGGCTTTTTGGGTTCCAGTGATGCCTCCAGGACTAAAAATGCAGGTTGCAAGTGCTTTGCGATTCCCAGGTGACAGTGTTAGTATCAAGATTCAGGTGTGATTCTCTAATGCCGGGCAGTGATGCATAATACTTACCATTAAAATGAGGGCTGTGCCACCACGTCTAGTCTGGGACCAGCACCCACATGCAGGTCTCCTGTGTGATTTTTGCACTGAGAGACCTAAAATGCTGGGGTTTTTTTCTCACGGTTGGCTCTCTGGAGCCAAGCATGACCTATCCAGAGTGTTATAAACACAGCTAAGTCTGAACTGTAGGCTCCAAGGCAAAGCCATTTTCAATAAGGACTTTTTTATAGCCCACACATGGAAAGAAAACCCCTTTTGGTTACACTCATCTCTGCTGAGTTTGAAGTAGAGTGTGAAAGGCCCAGCAGTCAGGGGCCAAGCACATAGACAGGGGAAAGCCCCCCCATACCGTTGTCCTGTTCCTTCAATAACTGCACAGTAGTGTTTGCTCCCATACCTAAGCTTTGGCAAGACTGTAGAGAACAAGTAATTTAAAGAAATGTCTCCTGAATTTGTTTAACACTCTCAGATGAAGCTGTCTGAGCTGTACACAATTTTATTGCATACCCTGTGGCTGTCCCCAGTGGGCCATTTAATGGCAGGAGGGACAGACCACGCTTTGACAGTGTTACTTTGACACTTGTTTTGGTTCCTCTCGAGCTCTTTTGGGGGTCTTTGCTGCTGACTTAACAGCTCTTGTGTTTTCTGCCCATATCTATGGAAAAATCAGCTGCTGATTCAGCTGTGGCTCTCTCACGAAGGGGAACCTGAGTTTGGGTTTTGAGGAGGCCAGGCCAGCCTCCAGGAGCCTTCCCCTGTTCCTAGGGGAACCCCAGAGCCAGGGACGAAGACAAAGCACAAGTTTTGGTTTCAATTCACTTTTTTAAACTAGTGCCTTTTCAAAAACCAGTTTCCATAGTGACAGAGAACTGTGGCACCATTGTGAAGGTCCAAAAAGCCCAGGCCGGGTGTTAGCCAGAAATTCAGCAGTGCAGCCAGCTCCAGAGCAGCCTGCCCCCAGCCCCTGCTGCATTCACAGTGGGCTTTGCTTCAAACACCTTTCCTGCCCACCAGCCACACTTTTCACTGCCTGTGGGCTGTACTACCCCTGAGCACTACAGCTTCACTTAATTGCAGGTAAAATGGTGTATTTCCAAAAAAGGGTTATGCTCTCTGGCTCATGCTTTGTTGGGTTTAGCTGTATTCAAGTGTACTTTGCTATAAAGGGAAAAGCCAGATTTCAAGACAGCTTTCAACCATTGTTTCCTGATGCAGACTGGTGTGAAAAACCGAAATGTGCTCATGATCATCTGGCGAGTCAGCAGAGGAGCCCAGCTGAAAGCCCAGGTCTTATTTACTAAAACGTGCTGCCTCCTTCCTTCCCTCTCATTATTAGTCGTACGGGGTACTTCCACCCATGTGTACAATCCAGACCTCCGAAAAGGGCCTAGGGAATCTCACACAATCATATTTTTCTTCCGGTCCTTGCCATAACACATAAGAAGTGTGCCAGAGCAGCTCAGAACATCCGCCAGGTTCGGCTCAATGCCAGGTGGTGGAGGTTTGCAAGTGACTGCTGCCGCCACTTATTCAAAGCGCTCATTTGCCCTCATCCTTCATTATCTGCTGGATTATGTTGCAGTCTGTAGTATGCAAAGAAATACAACCACAGCACTCTTACAGGTCAAGTCTTGGCTAAAATTACAGGTACCTGTCAAGTGCTTACATTAGTTGTAGCTTTTAGGTAATGTGCATTACGCATGGGTAAGAGGTAGAGAAAAGTGTGGTTGTGCTATTTGTACAAATCTCAGGAACCCTTTCAGTAAGTCTGGCACTTATGTCTTTCCTCAGGAATACCCGAGGCCACAGACATTAATGAGGGTCTCTGTGGCCTGTGGAGTCATTTGGTGTGTGTACTGCTTTTCAGCAGACCCAGCCAACCGGACGGGGACAAGGACGCCTGCCCAAGGGACACAGGGACATAATGGCCCCAACAGGTACTGCTGTGCATGCAGTGATTTCAAAACAGAAAGGAGCCCTGGCATGGAGCTGGCCGAGGCTCTTCTGGCACCAAAGGCAGGACACCAGCTTGACTCAAAGCATACACCGGCCACTTCCTCCAGCCCCAAACCAAGCACTATGCCTTTCAGTTTTATGATAAACTAATATTTTTCTGAAATATTTTACAATCATTATTCCCTTCCTAGTCTCCCTATTTTTGCCTGAATATCTATGCGGCACTTTCAGAGCTGAGATCACATGCAAGAAAACAGAGTGAGATTGGTAACAGATGGAGTTTTTGTCAGAGAAGAACATTTTGGATGTTGTTTCCTGTTAAACCACTGGAAATGGTATACCCAAACAAAAAATTGTCCTTCTGGTGCAAGATTTTAACTCAAATGAAAAAGGCCATGTTCTATAGGAAAGAAAGCAGAAAGAGAGGCATATTTAGACCAGTTCTTTTAACAGTGTTTCTAATGTAAGGGTAGACGTACTGCACCAGACTAAGGGTTCATCTATCCTAAGGCTCACAGCAGCTAACTGCTGCAGAGCCCCAGAAGAGGCCAAGAGGCTAGACATATTTGCTTTGTATAATCCCAGCCTCCAGCAACCAGCAGCTCAGGGATTTAATAAGACAGAAGTGAAACTGTGTATATATTGTCAGGACAAGCTGAATAAAATAAGAACTGTGTATGTCTTGAAAATGAATCATTAGGATTCACCAAAACTCGAGAAGTGCACCACTCTGACTGTCTTATGCTTGCAAGTGAATGCACTGTCTTAGGGAGGTATTTCCTGCAAGAGACGAAATTTTCCCTTGCTTCTTCAAGACCTTTGAGCAACTGTACTGAATTGTTAAAATTCCATTAGAAAGCGGCTGCTGGGAACATGTGCAATAAATAGCTGCTAAGACCAATGGCAGTCTTGCTGATTTAAAATCAATGTATTGCTTGCTGACAGTGCTGGCAGTGTTTTCCTCTGGGAAATGTAACAGTGATTGGCTTTAAATAAACATAGTGGTAAAAAACTTTATCTGAACTCATTAGTGACTCAGACTGATTTTAGAGTAATTCAGAAAATGCCTGTTGCCCACAGACAAGACTTTCAGGTGACTTTGGATACTGCAATTTATGGTGGGCCACTGGAAAATATCATAGAACAGAGCAGAACTTCTGAAAATGCTGTGTGAAAAATGGGTACCTAAGGTACCTAGACCATCCATCGAAAGCCACCGGTCACTTCTGAAAACCTGAGACAAACAACATCAGGTTACTATGGCTCTAATGACCACCATGCACCTTTTCTGGGCCAATGCCTTGCTCCCCTCCCAGCTTCTGGCTGGCCCTCATCCCACGTGACACCATGCATTCATGATTGCTATAAGCCCACCAAAACCTAAATGCCATCAAGAGTTGTTACCATCCACCAGCCACCAGCACTTAGCTTTGGGCTGGGCTGGGATCCTCTCCCTCTTTTTCCTTAAAGCTTTTCCCTCATCATGAGTACAATTTTTCTGCCAGATGCTCAGCTAGATTGCTTTAATGAAAATAGACATTAAAGCATTTGCCCTACCTATATTCTGTTTCGTAATCTAACCATTCAATTGCATCATGTTCTTTCCCTACAAATCATCTGATGATGTTTCCCAGGACAAGCCTTCACCTCTTTTCGTGCATGTTGTAACTCTCCATCTATTACCACCTCCTGGTTGTAAAGAAATATATCACTAAATCACTAGTGAATTGATCACTAGATAAATCAGAGCTCTTTCTGGTGGGTTTCTAACCTGGGAAATGGGGCACCTGAGTGAGGAACAGAAATTGTAACCACATCAGAACTTTTATTTGAGGTAGGCTGTTCTGGATTTTTTAGTTTATTTAACAGCTTCTGTTGAACCCTTCCCAATGTCTTTTAACTTGTTACACATTACATGCAATAGCTTTAAAGGATAGTACAGAGATATAAAACTGTTTGTTGGGTAACAAACAGGAGCAGTTGGAAGCCTCTGTGCAGCCAGCAAGCTATGATCTAATCACTATCACTGAAACGTGATGGGACCAATCACACGACTGAAGCTCTGCAGTCGATGCCTATAAACTGTTCAGAAGGGACAGACAAGGATGGAGGGGCAGGGGGGTTGCCCTCCATGTAAAAAAATGGATTGACTGCACAGAACTGTATTTGAAAAACAGCAATGAACGGGTTGAGAGCTTATGAGTAAAAATTAGGGGCCAAGCCAACAAAGGAAACCTCATGGTTAGTGTTTACTGCCTGTTGACGAAGCCTTCTTACTTTGACTACAGGAAACATTGCGCTCACATGCTCTGATCCTGCTGGGGCACTCCAATCACCCTGATATCTCCTGGAAAAGCGGCACAGCAAGCTGTAGGCAATCCAGGACACTTTAGGAGTGCGTCGAGGATAATTTCTTAATCCAGGTGGTAGACAGCCCGACCAGAGCAGAAGCGTTACTAGACCTGTTGCTTACCAACACAGATGAACTAATTAGAGATGACAAGATTGGTGGCAGTCTGGGCTGCAGTGATCATGCCCTGGTGGAATTCATAGTCTTGAGGCATATGGGCCAAATGAAGAGTAGAGTCAGGACCCTGAAATTTCGGAGAGCAAAGTTTCATTTGTTTAAGGAATTAGTGGATGGAACCCCCTGGGAAACACCCCTCAGGGATAAAGGAGCTGAACAGAGCTGGCAGCTCTTTAAGGGCATTTTTCTAAGAGTGCAAGAGCTCTTGATTCCCATGTGTAAGAAATCAGGAAAGGAAGGCAGGAGACCAGCATGGCAGAGTAAGGACCTCCTGGTCAAGATAAAGTGTAAGAAGGCAATACACAGGCAGTGGAACCAGGGACATGTATCCTGGGAAGAATACAAGGATGCTGCCTGGATGTTTAGGGACGGAATCAGGAAAGCAAAGGCTCAAGACTAATTTGACAAGGGACGCAAAGAGTAATAAGAAGGGCTTCTACAGGTACAGTGGGCAGAAAAGGAAAATCAAAGAAAATGTACCACCACAACCCAGTGAATAAGACAGAAGAAGTAGTGACAACTGACATGGAGAAGGCTGAGGTACTCAACAATATTTTGTCACAGTTTTCAGTAGTAATCTCTCTTCCCACATCTTTCAAGCCCCTGAACCTCAAGGCAGGGACTGGGCGAATGAACTCCCTCCCATCATAAGTGAAGATCAGGTCTGAGACACCCTGAGGCACATGATCATACGTAACTCCGTGGGACCCGATGAGATGCAGTGCAGGGTCCTGAGGGAATTCGCTGATGTAGTTGCCAAGCCACCCTCTATCATATTTCAAAAGTCATGGCACTCAGGCAAAGTCCCCTGCAACTGGAAGAAGGGTACCATTTAGCAATTTTAAAAGGGGTAAAAAAGAAGACCTTGGGAACTACTGACCAGTCAGACTCACCTCTGTGCCTGGGAAGATCATGGAACAGGTCCTCCTAGAAGCTACGGCACACGGAGGACAGGGAGGTGACTCGAGACAGCCGACATGGCTTCCCCAAGGGCAAGTTGTGCCTGACTAATCTAGCGGCCTTCTACGATGGAGTGACTGCATCACTGGACAAGGGAAGAGCTACAGCTGTCATCTACCTGGACTTCTGTAAGGCCTTTGCTATAGTCCCCCCCAACGTTATTGCCACTCAATCGGAGAGATACGGGTTTGATGGATGGACTGTTAGATGGATCAGGAATGGGCTGGGTGGCCACATCCAAAGAGTTACACTCAAAGGCTCAATGTCCAGAGTGCAACCGGTAACAAGTGGTGTCCCTTAGGGGTCCATGCTGTACTGGGACCAGTACTGTTTCATATCTTCATCAACGCCATAGGCAGTGGGATCGAGCGCGCCCTCAGCAAATTTGCAGATGACTCCAAGCTGAGTGGTGCGGTGGACACGCCTGAGGGGCAGGATGCCATTCGGAGGGACCTGGACAAGCTCGCGAAGTGGGCCCATGTGAACCTCGTGAGGGTCAACGAGGCCAAGTGCAAGGTCCTACACCTGGGTCGGGGCAACCCCTGGTACCAAGACAGACTGGGGGATGAAGGGATTGAGAAAAGCTGGACATGAGCCGGCATTGTGCGCTCGCAGCCCAGAAAGCCCACCCTACGCTGGGTTGCACCACAAGAAGCGTGGCCAGCAGGTCGAGGGAGGTCATTCTCCCCCTCTACTCTGCTCTGGCGAGTCCCCACGTGGAGTACCGCATCCAGCTCTGGAGTCCGCAGTACAAGACAGACATGGCCCTGTTGGAGTGGGTCCCGAGGAGGGCCACAAGAATCATCAGGGGGATGGAACACCTCTCCTGTGAGGACAGGCTGAGAGAGTTGGGGTTGTTCAGCCTGGAGAAGAGAAGGCTCCGGGGAGACCTTATTGCGGCCAGCCTTTCAATACTTAAAGGGGGCTTATAAGAAAGATGGGGACAGACTTTTTAGTAGGGCCTGTAGCAATAGGACAGAGGGGTAATGGTTTTAAACTGAAAGAGGGTAGATTCAGGTATAGGGGTAGAGTAGATTCAGATGTAAGGAAGAAATGCTTTACGACGAGGGCGGTGAAACACTGGAACAGGTTGCCCAGAGAGGCTGTAGATGCCCCACCTCTGGAAACAGTCAAGGTCGGGCTAGACAGGGCTCTGAGCAGCCTGCTCTAGCTGAAGATGTCCCTGCTCATGGCAGGGGGGTTGGTCTAGCTGACCTCTAAAGGTCCCTTCCAACCCAAACCATTCTATGATTCTATGCTTCAGTATAGTGCATCAAGCTTCAGTTGTTTCAGGTTGCAAAAAACCAAGCTGATTTAGAGAAGTCTGGATGGCCAAATCGTGCTATTTTAAGGAGAGTCTGCAAGTTGACGTGTACTTTGCCCAAGGAAAGACAGAAGGGCTTTGTAATCATTGGAAAAGGGAAGAGCAGTGGAGTTGAGTCTTCCTCCAAAGAACTCTTAAATGCCCCCTGAAAGGTTTAGCTGATCCTGCTTGATTAGATTATAATAAACTTTTGGGGGAAGTTAATTTCTTCAGCTTTGTGTGATGCTACCCTATAACTGCCTTGGTAAAAAAGGTTACTATCCCTGAATTGTTCAGGAATCCTTTAGTGGCTACCGAAGCGCTCAAACCTTGCCAAAGCAAGACTTGTGCAGCACCTTGTTTGCTATATAGTGAAAGTGTATTTTCTAGCTCTGTTTTCCAGTCTGTCTTGTCTTTAACAGATAGGGGCACAGCCGCTTTTGGAGGAGGGCAAATGCAGTAGTCCTGCTGTCATCTACTAGGCAGCAGTTTTGGAAGCTCCTGTTCTAGTAAGACTCTTCGTGTTAGACCACGTGCACATGCGTGGATGCAGAGGGCCAAATGCTCTTCTAGAGGGCCGTATCAAGGGCCTGTCTCGATCCCTTTGAGGGCCCCCCGACCCTCCTGCAACACCCTTGCTGCCGTCTCATCCAGGGGAGCCCAGGCGTGGGATGAGGAGGGGGCTGGAGCCCAGGCACCCAAGGGGAGGTGGAGGGCAGTCCCTGTGCCCAAGGGGGGCAGCAGTAAGGGTGCAGGGGAGCCATCCCCAGGAAAGGGGCCCTCAGTCCCCCCGACCCTCCTCCTTCTCCCACAGGAGGCCATCTTTCAGGCCACAGGCACCCCCGACCCCCAGAACAGCCATATTTGGCCACATGCATCCCCATCACAGTGGCCTCCTGATGTCACAAGCCACCTCGCTGCCCTTGGTTCCGGGCTCTACAAATACAGGGACCCCGGCAGCTGGCCCACAATTCGCTGAGCTTCGAGGTCATAATAGCCATCTACAAACATCATAAACAAGCAAAGCCCCATAATGGACCTGGACTCTGGATCCTGCTTAGCTATGCGCATGCTCATCTCTAGAAATACTAACTTTTCCATATATATGTACATGCACACATACACGCAGCATTTATTAAGCCCAAACAGCAAATTGATTTTATGCCTGGTAAGAAAACTTTCAAATACAAAGCCTATAAATAAATGATGTGTTGCCTTTCAGGGTCAGTAAATAGCCTGAAAAAGTGCTCTCAGGAGGCGTGAATCTGCAGTGTCCCCCCTTTATTTCACTCAGATGTTAATTCTGCAGTCTAAATTTTATACTTTGCATTTATTATCAGTATGGGAATTGCCATCATAAGGAAAGCAAAGGCACATTCTGAATTTCTCTACACATCAGGAAATAAATTTGTATAGAAAGAAAACAGCCCGCTATGTCCTCATGCGCAGGGGGAAACACCAGGTTACTTGACATAGAATCATAGAATCATGGAATCATAGAATCA
>WAAD01038847.1:2004-18811 GCA_013389945.1 Fregata magnificens
TGGGATGAAATTATATTACAGTAACTCTTGACCCATATTGACTTCTTGAAAAGAACAATTCAGAAGAAAACAGTCTCTGAGTGCCCTTAGATAACCTATTTTAAAATAGCAATTTAAATTAAAACAGAAAAACTCAGAACTTCAAAGAGAAAACATCTAAAAAGCAATGGACACTCAAATCTTGTGCAAAACAGCATTCAGAGACTCCAGACCAGCAGGCTTCATGAATTAGACAATAACACCAACTTGCTCCCAAAGGATAACCTCATCCTGACAGGTAACTGTGCAGAAGAGCCTAAACCCTACTGTAAGATGTTTAAAAAGACATGAATAAGAATTATCTGTATAATTAAATCTATCTCCTGCTTACCTGCAGGCCTGGCTGTTCCCAAAATAATGGAACAGATCCTCGAATCTGTATGAAAGATGACACAGAGTCATCTAAAAAGATCACCTGGTAAGAAAAAAAAAAAAGCATAGTATTAATAGGTATTACAGAGCATAAGATTTTAGGTTTTTTTAGCCTTAGCTAAACACAGAGTAAATAAAATATATTTACATATTACATATTCCACACTACAAGCTAAATTACTAATTGTGTTCCCGACTTTTCTCTCTATCTCCTCTGAACAATTCATAAAAGAAGTTCTGGCACTCTCATGCTTCCTTGCAGAATCATGATTCACAACATCTAAGAAAATACAGCAAGCTTTTATTACTTGGGCCTGAATGACTTCTGTGCTAAGAGTAACTTGTTTTAAAAAACTTGGTAAGACCTTCCTGTAGGAACAGTTAAAATGTACACCAACACACAGAAAATAACAATGCAGCCTTCTCAGAACACCTGCACAGATTTTGTGCATCAGAATCCAAAATACAATGGTCTCTTAAGTATACAGGAAAGGAAACTTTAAGTGAAATGATATGCCACAGTCTTCTAGTGGCATTAACCTGCCAGGAAACTCGGACAGAGAAACTTGTAACAAAAGCGTTCTGACTAAACTCCTGAAATTGGGTGTGTACAAGCAGAGCCCTTCCTGGATAAAATCCTACTGAAGTCACCTAGGCTTTGCACAGTCAGTGAGTCAACCAAAAGATACCTACTCACATGAATACAGTTGCAGGAACATCTTGGTAACTAGGTTATCATAAGAAGTGAGCAAACAAAGGCCAGCAAAGAATGATTTAATAGCTTCTTGCATTTCTGGATAATAAGGGCAAAGATATGCAACAAAATGCAGTGGAATTACAGTAGCTTTAAAAACTACCTTTCAGAGGAGCTGTGTTAAATAACCACGGGAACGCTTTTATCCTTCCTGAATCACAAGGTACCATGTATTTGCCAAAAATCTCTTTTGCTTGTTCGTAAGGTCTTTGACTTTACTACTAGCTCAGGCCAAAAGAAGTACGCACTCACCTACAGCTCAGGAGGCTAAAAGGAAGTACAGCCACCTACAACAGTTCAGCTGATGGATAACAGCTTCTTAAGCTATTGAAACTCAGACCCATGCATGTCCTTACACTAAGCTACACTAAAAACCAAGATCATCAAATTATGTAACCTACTTAGACTCCTTATTTAGCAGCAAAGGAACTCTTCCAATATCAGTTGATTACAGACTTGACTTGTCATCTGTTGATTTAGGGCAAAAACTACCCACACACATGCTTATCTTGAGTTCATCAGCCAAGCAATGTGCACCGTAGCGTAACATACCTGCTCTGTTTCAACAAAATTAGCAACGTGACCATCATCATTTGTTCCCCGGACATTAAATCTGGTGCCAGCCCGTTCACAGCTTAGTCGTGAAATGAGACAAGCCTTTGCCTGTTTGTGAGCTGCATAAATTGTCCTTATCTCCACTCCTCCACACATGAGACGTAACAACCAGTCATCACAGTTCACACCATAGTGCTTCAGATGTAAATGCAGTGACTGGTTCCTATCAGGGAAAAAAAAAAATTAAAATAACTGGAAGGAAATAAAATACAGTTCAAATTATTAAACTTCCAATTTAAAAAGCAAACCAAACCAAAACAAACAAACCAAAAAAAACCCCCCTGCAACTTATCAAACACCTCTGTTCAATCATTAATGAAGATTCAAATCCCATGAATCAAGTATGCATTCACTTTACAGAAAAGTATACAGATGCATTACAATAGGAGACTGAGAAAGCAAACAACATTCTTTCCCTGGGCAATCTGAGACTGGAACTTTTGAATAGAAAAGGCCCAAGAAAGCTTCCTGAAATGCATAAGCAGAATACTTTCTGTTACTGAATTTTAGTGTTTACACTTCTAGATCTTGGAAGCTGGGACCTTCCATCTACCTCCTGCGAGGATTGGTTCTTACTGAAAAAAAGCCAGGTAATTTAAGAAGTTTTATGACAGAGATCAAAATCAGCCAAGCTTATTTGGACAGGTCAACAGGCATCATCGTTTCTCAAGACCTGAAATACTGACTTATCAACAGAGTGCCCATTTTTTTTCCAGATGCAGAGACAGACAAACAGCTAGCTTCCTATAACTCCTGTAAATTTACATCAAGGTAGATGTGTTTCTGAAGACTAGAGCTTATTTTCTGTCTTAATACACATATTTTGTCTTATATAGCAATCTGATCATATTCCTCTACCTGACCAAAATAGTGGCAAAGAGTAGAGTAGCACTGGCACATATGCCAGAGCTGGTTTGGTGTCTCGTATATTGGACAGAAGAGGGGGGAAGATGTAGCTTTTCACCTGTTCTAACAGCATACTGCCAAGTCTTCAGGACCCTTCCAAGGTTCATGGATACATGCCTCATTTTTAACAAAGGCTGAAAATATGGGAGCAGAATTTCTTACATGACAGTATGCATCACTGGCATTATTGAAGCTGCTTATTGGCGGAAACAGCAGTAATCCTTTTACCAAGAATTCTCTGTGTGAAAATCTATGCTTTATTCAAAAATATTCTGTAGAAAGATAGAGTTCAGCAGCCAAACAATGTGCACTGTAGCATAGCCTACCTGCTCTGTTTCAACAAAATCAGCAACGTGACAATTATCTGTGTAATAAAACTTTTAAAGCCCTTTCATATGTTGAAAAGCCACTTGGAAACTATATATAAACACCACACCATTTTAGAATCCAGAATGTTCGAAAGATTAAAATTTTCTTTAAAGATCCATTACCACACTCATTTTAAAAAATTGACACACTTGATAAAGAATTAAGAGACACCAAAGCTGAGACACATCACAACAACCATTCAGATCCAAGCATAATATCATAAGCAGTGAAAACCTGTGTCTTCCAATTAATAAACTCCAAGTAGCCATAGAAACGTTGTATCATTAATAACATACTTAGGTCCTTAGAGTTAAAGTAATACTATTCTATCTCATCAACATTTGTGGGACAAAGGTGTACATTTAAGAGCTGATAAAGAGAAGGATAAAAACTTGCCACAGATTGGTTTGTACAGGTATGCATTATTCTATACAATGTCTGATAAAACGCATTATGAACTCACCAGAAAAAACGATTGTCAGTGGTGTGCTCCTGCATGCTGCGGTGAGCATTGAGACTAAGATCTAAACTGACACCAGTTGCAGACCATGCAAAATAAAAGTTTCCCGAGTTCAAAACTTTGCGCACTTCTGAAATACGATCCTCATCTGTTGAATCAATTCGTAACGATACAAATTCAGTGGAAGTAACTCGAAAAACTTCAGAGTCTTGAATCTTTCCCACAGACATGCATCCTGTTACTAGAACCAGATAATGTAACAATGTGTCTCCTGTAAAACAAGAAAAGGCACAGGTAACGGAATGAATCTTAGTGGAGTGTAATGCTGATGTATTTATATGCTTAAATGCACACAATCTGACCCCTGTTTGCCTGAAAAAAAGTACACAAAGGACCAACATCAAGAACTCAAGTTCTACAGAAGAAAAGGAAACGCAAACAGGAGAAACTGTGCTGCAAATAACAGGGATTGTGAAAACGGAAGTTATTTTTGTCCACTCCCTCATTTCTGGGAGTGCTCCAAATTTGCAAGTTACTCTACAAAGACAAAAAATAGAAGGAAAAAAAGAGCCCAGTTCCTGTTGTGAAGATCCTGTGCTGTGCAGTTTTACAGGAGGAGCACAATTTTCTTTCCCAAGTGAAAAATTGAGGTTTTGCATATGTTACTCACCAAGGTTTAATCTTAATACACCCAAGAGTCCATATGCATCCATTACTTTGGAGTAGGTATTCTTGATTGTGTCTTTTTCTGCAGAAGCTATGGAGAGAAAACGTAAGATTTTATGATGTAAAAGACCATACACTATAGCAGGGAGAATGAGTCCACTCTAAACTGAAAATCCAAGAGATTACAAAAGTAGCGCTTACATGAAACTTCTGGAAAGAAATCAAAATGTATGAGCATATGGCATTTTATAATGGAAAATGAGTATTTGATTTTATGACAAAGTATGATCACACCATGTTTTCAGGCAACAAAAAAAGGACTTGCAAAAACTCCAAGTGATATTAAAGGAGAACGTTGGCATTTTTAACATCATCATCTGCTAATATAGTAAGCATCTAAAACACAGGCAAATGAGTTCCATGAGAATGCTCTCCTGTAATTAGTTAAAATTAGAGTAGTGCTAAATGCTGCTTTTTTTCATTAAAAAAATTATCCTTTTTCTCCAAGAATAAAACCATGATGTAGCAGTATTATTTCCAGATAAGTAAACAAGATTATCACAAGCACATTTTAACCTGTTTTAGATCTATTCCCAGCAAATCAAAACTCTTGTAGGTCCACAAGATAATGGTATTTAAAAGCCATGTCTTAGATTAGGAAAACACAATTTTCATAGACATTTTTGAAAAAAAGGTTTTGTAATATTTTAGAAGAAATTGAAGTGTATCTACCATTATTCACCTGGGAATTAATGTTAGTGTACACTTTAGAACTTTAATCAGTACTCGAAAAACCAGGCCCACAAGCTTCACTGCACAGCCAGGTGACAGAGATGCTGCAGAGCAGAAACCAGATCCAACCTGTCCTGAGCTTTTGCTCATGACTGAGACTGCACCTGAAGTGCAAAGATGGACAATTCCAGATGTGCCACTGGATCCACAGGGAACAAGATTTCTGGGTCACCAAGGATCAGCACCTTCTCCCTCGTCAGAAATGATCTGCTAATTAATTTTCACTTTGACACTACAAAAATCAGAATTTCACATAAAGAAAAGCATAAATCGAAACGCCTATTGCCCTGACATTCTGCTGTGGTGTCTCTCACATTAGCTGTATTTTCTTTAGAATTGCTGTTGTGAATCTTTCCAATGAGTATTCCCTAAGCTTAGCATAGCCCTGCACAAGCCTACCCCTTCTGTTCAAATGTCCGCCAGCTCTATTATTAAAGTGGATCAGAAACTCCAATATAGATGAAACAATTATTTAACCTCAGCCTGAAATCTAAGCTCATTCAATGGTTAAAGTGCATTTAAACAAAAAAAAAGCTTCTTTAACTATTTGCACTGATACACTGTATTCCTGTAATCCAGATGCTAAAGATAAGAGAGTTACAGCAGCATGATTATTTCCAAAGTCCTCACCCATAAGAAGTGTTAAGACTTGCAGCCAATCTAAACACATTGTTTACAGACAGTGATTTTGTCAGCATCAACAAACCATGTTTTTCTTAACCAGATCACCATCAGGCTGGAAAGAAAAACTTCTAAACTTCAAAACCTGGTTCTTTCAATCCATTCTTCCAGCAAGCATTTAATGATGTCCGTGTACTCTTCTAAACTCAAATGTCAGTAACCAGAGAACTGCCACGTTCTTCTTTCAATGTTTCAAATTATTAATGAGAGATGAGGTTTAATTTCAAACTTTTTGTGGGATTTTTCTTAAATTTCAGAACATTTCAGAACAATGACTTTTCTGTCTTCTATGGATTTATTCTCTTTTTCCATTGCATAGAATGCCCGTTATCCTTGCTAAGCCTTAATAAGTAAATACCCGAAGTAAATTAAGTAACATGGGCTTTGCAAATTCAGAGCAACAAAAAAGGCCACCGCTAATAAAGTAGCAAAGGGTTGCAAAAACAAGCAAAAAAAAAAAAAAAAAAAAAAAAAAAAGAAAAAAAGGAAATAGAAAAACTTACTGTGGCTAGTCAATTATTATTTTCTTAACAAAGCACCCAAGCACCAACCAAAAGCATTTCATGCCATGTTTTCCAGTTACATTAGATCTAATACAGTGTGAACTCTGAGCAAAGCTTTTCCACAGTAAGCCTGTAAGTATTTCTATCTCACATTACACTTTTCATATCTTTTTTTTTTTTAAGGCCAAAATTCAGTTGGGAAAATGGCAAACATTGCACACCTCAGAAGGTTCACTTCATCCATCCTGCCCTAGCCCATCCTCACCTACCCCCAGGTTTCAGCCACTGCCTCTGCAGAACCCGAGTCTATGCGTAAGGTACATTTAACAGGCGCTGCAGCACACAGCCGGGACGCAGAAGAGCTTACCTGCAACACGCTCCTACCACCCTCCCATAAGGCACATCATGCCTACTAAGAGTTACAACTTTATAACATAAATTCGTAAGGCATCTTCCCCTTCATTGAGGGCACCCGTTTGAACCTCTAGCCATCAGCATTCACGAAACCTGAAAGAATGATGAGATTTGGTGATGACTGATACTAGCCAAGACAGAAGGATAAAAAATGGTTATCACATAAACCTCGTTTTCCTTAAGAAACCGAGCTAAAAAGAAAGCAGTCACAAACGTAGCACCAATAGCAGAAAAGGGAGCAACTCCACAGCACTGCACTGCTGCCTCGTCCCTAACACAGCAGCACCAACCCACAACCAGGGATGTTTTGGATGGTTGACTGCAGCACTGCTCAGGCTGCTTTTGGGGTAATGCACAATAAGGGACTTCCCACAATCAGGAGTGCTACAATATTAAGGAAAGGCACTTGAGTTTTCTGAAAACCAAGATGAAATCAGGAACAAGACACAGCTACACCACGCTCCTTTCCATTTGCTTCCATTTGAACTGTTCAACACCATGGGGACCAGCTTCTCCCTGGGGGCCAGGGCACTGGTAGCCATGGGGGCTTCCCCAGGGAGGCAGGGCAGGCTGGGGGCAGCCCCAGCCCAGGACATCAGGCACCTCAGTGGGGATGGGCTGAGGCCAGGCCAGCATGTCAATCTGTGGGCAAGGGTCAGGCCTGGTGAGGGTAACTGGGGCCAGATACAGTCCCAGGATGGCCAGGCAGGCCATGAGGACAGGGACAGGCCAAGGCTGGGCTGGGACATCAGGCTGGCTCAGCAGCGCCCATGTCCAGGCTGGGCAGGGCTGTGGAGAGCTGGAGACCAGCACTTTGCTGCAACAGTGCTGGGGCAGGGACTGACAGCCCCAAGGGGACTGCAATGGGGCCCTGGGCTGTAGGCAGGGTGGAGGAAGCCCCAGGGGGGCTGGGCAGGGACAGTCAGGGCTGGCGGTGTCCTCAGGGCCCTGACATGAACAAGCAATAATGCTATGAAAACATGCAAATGGTTGTACAGCTGGTTTAGACCAAAAGTCCATTTAGCCTCCAAACATTTACAAGAATTTCCTGAACCAGCACCTCCACCAATGCTAGCCACAAGGATGCCTTTCATTTATGGATGCTAAAAGAAAAAAACCCAAACACCCAGGCCAGAGTGTAATCTATTACTGACTGCCACTGCACATGGCATTTCTGATTTCTGAAGATACCAAAATTAAATTTGCAGGTTTTCATATCACTCTGTACCAAACAGTGTGAATAACAATGTAAGTGCTCTGGAGCCATCCAGATTCTCCCCATAAGTATCATATTTGACTCTTACTTCTTCACCAAAGCAGTAAGCTTCATGAAGATCTATGCGCTCTCGCTTCATTCAGCACGCAAAGTCATCGGATACAGCTGGATATGCAAGAGCCACTAAAGTTACAAAAATACATGGCTAACACCCCATCACTATAATATCTTACATTCAGTGTATGCAAAACCAACTTTCCGTTTCCTCTGTGAATAGCTGAAATTACCAACTGGGTGAATTGCAGCTTAGAAGTTAAACCACAGGAAGGCTAAGGTAATCCTGACAGAAGGAGAGAGCATTTCCAAGAGCATTTCCTCATTTCCTCTGCAACATTCCTAATGAATGAGAACATCTCTTCCCAGAATGGTAGGCTGGCCTGCAGCCATGAGAACCCTTTTGACTTTGATTTATGAGCTCTGTATCTTGAAAAAAATGCAGCTAATATAAACATGCACTCAGAAAAACAAAAAGTCCTACAAATTAGTGAACCTACTTCTCCTCAAGAAATTGACTTTTCTATTTATTCATCTTTAAATAGCTGGAAGTAAGCAAACACAATTAAGGCTGTCTGAAAAAAATATGAAACGCTGTCACTCGCTAAGAAGAAGTAATTAAGACATGCAGCTTCTAAAGACAGAAATTACCAGCTGGAATGACAACTTTCATCCATAACACTGGACTTAACAGATTTTAAATTATACTGTAGGGGAGCACTAAACATTAGACAATGCAAGCATACATATGTCTGTGTGTAAAGATGGACACAAAACATTATGAGGCAGTATTTCTCCTCTTACTTTGTGTCAGTTCAGATATTAAGCAGAAAGGAAATTAAAAGCAGCTTCTGCTTAACCCACTGCATTAATTAGATTAAAGTTGATTGATTTCTAAAACAGAAATAATGACTCGCTATTTAGCAGTTAAAAAAAAAAACCCACAACACTTTTAATGTGGTTTTCAGGTCAAGTTGTAATGCATTCTTGTAGAAACCCAGCAAGCCTCATTTGCGGTGTCAAGAGGAAAAGAATAAAATAATTTTAAGTCGATCTTTAATAAAAATTAATAGGTCATAGTATTTTTAAATGTTAACATCTCATTCATTCCAAGTTAAATCACAAGTGTGCATCTGTAATAATCACACGTTATCAATCACTGACTCATTTAAGAAAGGTGACTGATTACATTATTTAAAGGCATTATGTCTGCCCTCTTACTGTTACGCAAATGGCACCCCATTAAAAATCCTGTCTTCAGGACAACTTGATTCAACATGTATTCTGCTTAATTCCAGATTAGAAATTAGTTTTGCAATTTTAACAATTATAAAGCTAAGATCACGTTCAACGTTACCATTTAGGCTTTCTACAGTTATGTTCTCTTCTTGGTGGGTTCACAAGGTGCCATGATGACACGTTATAAGTTAGTGGCTACAATTCCCAGCTAGAACATGGGACACAGAGCTGGGAACAAAGACACACTCCTGAAATTATGTGCAGTTCCTTCAGAAACAAGACTTCTCAGTTAAGTTAGATGAGAAAAAGCTCATGTTACTGTCACTTTAAAAAGTTTAAAATCTGAAAAATTTATGAACTATTCTTACACTGGTTTTGAGCTTTTAATATTGAGGTTTTCAAGCTTTTTGTCAAACTAGGACAGTTAAACTTTAGGTATTTAAATTAAAGCTAACACTTTAATATTACCACATAGGTGACATTAAAATCAGAGTGGAGTCACCACTTTCATTTATAAATCAACCAACTGAAGAACCATTCTATTACTTTTGATTCTTTGCTGACATGAATAGATGCACATAAAACTGGACAACAGCTGATATTTAAATCTGCCATAAGCCATATGATATTTGCTTTGAATTAATAGGACAAATTTTTTTCCCACTCTATTTGCTAGTTCAAATTATGAAGTACCATTATTCACTTCACAAAGACATTTATATGTTACCATAATGAACACATATCTTAAAACTATGGGGAGGAACCCCAAAATAACAAATCACCTCCACCCAGCAATGAAAAAACCCCCAGACATCTCTAGATGTTGGAAATTATATTTAAATACTATACACCAGAAAAAAACCTCACTGTTTGGAACAACAATAAAAAAATAATTGTAACTGATGAGCAAATAAAAGGCTTGGTTGCTTTAACACTATTTTTCGATACTATGCAAATTTACTTCACAAAATATATTGTTTCAACTAAAACCACTGACAAGGGGGAAAAAAACCAAACTGAGAAATAAAAGTGTAAAAACAAAGCTGACCTAAGTAACAGCCTACAAGCACTTCCTTTCCACCAGATTTGGGCTTTCTGACCCAGTTACACATTCTCTATTGAAAACAAAACTTTATAGCACCAATAATCTACAAAGATTTTCTTCTAATACTAAATGCTTTGATTAAAATAGTTATTTTACATGAAAGTCAACTGTTGCAATTTTTGCCTGTACAAGTCAATTCACAAAATTACAAAATTTTCAATTTAAATACGTGCTAGCATGCAAAAAAGCTACCAAATTATCTGAAATGTAGAAATGCTAATTAGTTTTTCTAAATTATGCCTGAGTAACTCCAGAAGCATGCAAACTAGGCTTCTTAACAGACACTTAATTAGCAAGAGCTATCATTCACTGGATGTCCAGTAGGGCAAAACCAAGACTTCTACTATCACACGTGCTACCATAGAAATGAAAATTTACTGAATTGAAAAGGGAACATTCATAGAGAAGTATTTCTTGCCAGTGAAATACTTTGTTAAAATTATGCAAAGCGCTGTGGTACACATACGGAATAGTCTTTACTATTGCTGTAAAGCTAGTCTACCTTAAGAAGCAAAAAGCCTTCAGATTCTGTTGTAAGTAACTTTTTAAAATTTGCAGAACTGTGGAAGAAATTCTTGCAGATCCATTATGCTATTCAAAGAGGTCATAGTGCTCCCAGGCAAGAGTTACTGCCTCCACCAACCTCCTGGGAGGACTCTTACCGTACTACTTGTACTTTTCAAAGCATGCTAGGCTAGCATACGTGGTCTTTGTTAAACCATGTGATTTTGTCGGAAATGCCTGGAAAGCAATGAGTGGAACATCTTCCCAGTAGATTTGAAAGGACAGTGAATTCTGGCAGAATCTTAGGAAAGGCACCTGATGACAGGAGGACAGGTTACAGCCCCCTCCACCAGCATGGCTACCCCTGGTATCCACTGTAGCTGTTGCTTCCCTGCAGCTTCTTAAGTGTTTTAAGATACTGTTTAATGGGAAGGCGTAGTCCAGAAGATGACACTTAGTCAAAACAGTGATAAAGACAGGAAGGTGAAATTGCTGTTTGCCTTTGCATCCTAGTCCCTTCACACTGGCTTCAGATGAATATAGTATTACATCAAAATACATTCAAAAACTGTGTCTACCACAGCCTGTATTTGACCTTTCTTCTCTAACATAAAGACACTCTTTCCAGGGGATAAATTACTGCTTGAAGAATTTTAATTCTTCTTAGTATTGTATCTTTATATATGTATATAAAACAGGAAAACATTTATATTAAGCTTATTTTATAGGATCCCACAGTGAAAAACAGAATGTAGTAATTTATTTTGACATATTATCCTTCCCTAGTTAAGGGCATGTGGTTCCAATCAAAACTCTGTATAAACATTATCGGGGGGGAGGGGAGAATCACACAGAGGCAGTTCCTTGCTGGTGGCAGCAAACACAGAAGAAAAACACACCTGTGGTTGTGAGCATACAGAATATTACCCTCCTTAATAATTATGTACATATAACAGCTACTCATCAAATATATCTGTCAGTATATTTCTTTTCTGAGTGTCTGTTTCCTCAAGCACCATATCAACCTAAAATCTCTTGCAAAATTATTATATCCCATCTGCTACTGTGGATAGATAATAGCATATCTGCTTTGCCCCCCAAGAATGCAGCGTGGAATAATTTTCTTTTTAAAACAAAGTGGAATGTGAATGGGTGATAGAGTAGCATTGCTAAACATGACTATGAATACCACGATGCCTGCTGCACACAGGTTATTACAGCTCTTACTTCATCTAGCTCTACAGAAAGCTCAGGGTGGGCATAGTGCCTCTTCCTGTTCACACCTGCTCTCTTCTCAGCTTTAGCATAAGATTGAAGTCAAAGGATGTGCACGAAGCTCCTGCTCTCTCCACTCAGGGCTCAGTATTTTCCCAGACGACAGAACATTCTCCTTACTCATCGCAGGCGACAGGAGTAAAGACAGCTTCCCACTCGTTTCATTATGACTCACCAGAGAGGAACAGGGAGAGAGAACACCCTCCTGCTCGGTCAATGAAATCTTTACAGGTAAGATATCTCATTAAAGAGCCCAATTTCAAAGAATAAATATACTGTCTATTTTATATGTCAAATAAGAAAAAATAGATCTATGACATCCTCCCACTAAATTCTAACCAAATCATCAGTGAAGCTGCTGACATTTAAAACTCAGTGCTCTTACAAGGCCTTGAGAAGCAAGTTGGCAGGATCCCCTCAGACTTGAATATTTTGGGCTAACCCAATACTAGGAGTGAGTCAATAAAAAAAGGTATTAAATATATAAAGGCAAGCAAAGTATTTGTCAGATGTTTTGGTCACAGTAATGTTAACTAGTCCATGTTACAAGCAGTACATAGAACATTTCCAGCAGAAGTGTGGCTTGGGCTGCTTCCACGTTAAAACTGAATGATTATGCAGCAACCACCTCTGTGAACTACCCCTACGACCCTCTTCCTTTCTTCCATCTTATTTTCTTGACTTGAATAACAGATTCAGTGCACATACAACACGCACTGAAAGTCACACTACATATGAGCTGTATAGCACTTCATACAAGGGCCTAACTAAACCCTCTGAATCATCTGCAATGCTTCATTGAATGTAAAGAGGATGAAGGTTAATACCGTTATCCTTCCCTCAGCAAAATGACAGATGTACTTCCTTTAAGATGACATTTAAAGGATCAGTAAGCTTTCATTCCTTTCTCTTAGCCCATTTCAAATCCAAATTTCTATATATGGATACCCCAGAAGATGCAGTTCATTAAGGCTCTCAGAACTGAACCACATGAATCACTTTTAATGGAAAAGTACATTTCACTAGGTTGTGCCTATACTATACATTCTACATACAGGTAAGAACTATGATCAGGTATAAGACTGAACACCTTATTTTATCTTCAGTATTCATTAAAATCTTTTAAAAAATGTCTTAACAGTTTGAGATCATTATTGTCAATTTTTGTAGAGTCTAAAAAGTGTTAGCACCATCCGCAAAAAATATGAGTTTTTAACAGTTTAAAGTGATGCTGTTCTGGATTTAAACTGATAAATACTTGATCTGACCATTTTTCTATCTAGTCACACAGAGTTTACAAACATCTGGGGAATCTTCCCCAAGGGCCAGTCTTTCACTAACTTTGGCTTTTAGATTTGTACCAATATCCAGAAGTTTGTAAGGCTACAGACTAGAATCTTCCAACTGGTTTGTGTGGCATGACTAGAGAGATGGAGAAGTAGTACTTTACAAGTCTTCCCCACACACTAATAATTGTACTCCTTTAAATATGTATTAAAAAGAACAGATACCAGAAGCGAACAGCAAGCAGAAAAAGAAAAAAAAAGTCCTGAGCTAGGGAACTCTAGCGCTTTTTCTGCTGTCAGTTCAAGGGTATGACTGTGATCTTTCAACCATTAGCAAAAGAACCATGTTTCAGTACCTAAAGAGTTCAGGTGCAAAAAGGGAATTAAAGCAAAATGCCTCAGCTAAATATGCATGGGGAAAATATGCCCATTTACCAGATAGAAAAAGAATAAGCAGTTTATTGGTTACGGTTACTGAAAACAATATTCAGAGTAACTACTTCTGGCTAAGTATAAATGTTTACTATGTTGTAACCTACCAATTAGAATACCAAGTACAAAACTTTACAGGTTTGTACCTCTCTCCAAGAGGAGAGAGACTTTCAAACTTCCTTTGGTTCCACTTCCTCTGTTTGGTAACAACGTGAGGCACAGAAGAGGGCAGGAACTTTGATATGTTTTTTAATTTTTAGAAAAGAAAGTTTAACCAGGTGCCTGCAGTGTACCACAGCACAAAAAGCTACTAACTTACTGCCCTTTTTGAGCATAACTTTCAGGAATACATTATTTTTAATACATTGCTCCTTAATTAGCTTAAGCATGTTCAGCAATTACTAAATACATGCTAAAATAAAGTTTTCCACGAGTCTTCAAAGCATCCTTCCCCCTGTTTTACGGATTCCACTGAACCTGTTCACTAGCTTTATGACTGGACACTTGTTCCCAACCCAAACCATGCTACACAATGCCTTTCACACACTGCTAGCAAAGTCAATGAGATTACTTAAATACATAGTAGGAAGAAACTGTATCAGAAAAAAAACAACTCTCAAAAATAGGAGAAAAGCACTCATTGTTTTTCACCTGGATCATTGTACAATTGCAGCTATAACATCAATCATGCTGGCATGTCCCATTTCTAGGCCTCTAACAGTTAATCACAGCTTGTTCTAATCGCACATTAAAGATGTGGATTAAGCTGTATGCTAGAGAGCACTTGTTCATACAGCCTGTCCAGTACAGATGACTCTATGGCCCGACTTCTAAGTATCTTACACAGGGCACAGGGATAGTCAGGTGCTTCAGAAAGAGACCATGCCACTGCCGAGGAGCACACTCATGTATAGGAGAGCCAATTGCAAATATCGAAGAAAGGAAACATATCTCAAGTCCCACTCTTCTTTGGAAATCTTTGGAAATCACATTTCTAACTCTGAGTCTTATTAGAGAACACACTCCCCATTCAGCCTACTCCACAGTCTCAAAGCCAGAGCATCCTCCTGAAAGGTAGGTTTTTGAGTCCACTTGGACTCCAATCTCCCATTTTCTCATCAAGTGCTCAGAATAGCTAGGCTAGAAAACCACAAACTGGCATCAGAATGAATTAATCAAAAAGTTATTGACAAAAAAAAAAAAAACTTCCATGGTATGAAAGCTTCCTACAAAAGAGTCAAAAACAAGCTTAGAAACCCTGTGCAACCAGGTGGTCAGACCTTCTGAAGAATACAAACCAAACTACATTTTAAAACCCAATCTATAGGCTTCACGGATCTCTTCTGCGCTTCTCATTTTAGTGTCCTCCTTCAACTATGACTTTAAAGGCGGGGGGGGAGAATTTAAGTGAAACATTTAATGCATTTATCACTGAAAACATGTAAAAATAACTTTGCAATGCAAGACACCTTGCTCCAAATATTACTCATTTTATTACAAGACAAATCAATACAGAGTCTCAAGATAGGTTAAAAAATACAGGGACGAAATAAAGCTAAAAATCAAAAAGCCATCAAAAATCATGATACAAAATGAGATAAAAAACAAATTAAGATGATATACCATTTAAGAAAATAGATTTTTTTATTATGAAATACAACATAGAGAATTAGCTTTTCAATGAGTTATCATGTATTCAAAAGGAGAAGCTTCTTCAGAACCAAAGAAATAAGCAGATGTTGTTGGAAGCTATTAGAAAACTTAGTATACAGGAAAATATACATGCATGATGAAATGTAATTAAACGTGTAAAATTCTCTCTCAACAGATGAGGATATGAAAATGCCTTTTTTTTTTCTCATTTAAAACAGAAGACTCTGCATTAGCAAATAACAAAAACAGAATAGTTGCTTCTTTATAGTCCATAAATAAACAGTTTACACAATTTCAAGTCTGCCAACTTTTTACGTTGTAGTTATCAAAACATATCAACTTACAGAGGACAGCCACAGCTCCGGATTCAAACATGAGACATTCTTCTCTGTTTCTGGCTTCCACTATCACACTGAATGGAAGCGGATCCAGCTTGTGATAGACACGGTATCCTTTACTGAAAGCCATTTTGCCTTTATCAGAGGCAGTCCTGTCCAACACAAGATGATGTTAGTGAAACCTTCTTGTGCTTCCAGATACCTTCTGCAAAGCAGGTCTGACTTGCATCCTTTCCTATGGATTTTACATGTTTAACAAAAACAAACAACAAAAAAAAGACCTGCTTGCTCTTTCTACCTCGTGAGACTTATTTTATCTCATGTTCCAAAACAAATATAGGGACTATGTAAAGACAACATAAAAATGTTTCAAAAACACAACTGCCCAGAGAAACATCTTTCAAAATAAAGGATTTCTTTAAAAGCTTCTCAGAGACAATGTGAGCTTCTTTCACAACTTAATAAATAGGATTTCTTCTTTGAAAAAAAAGGAATGAAAATAAGGTGCTCTAGCCACCACAAATATGCAAGAGCGGCAACTATCTTAATCATAAACTAATGCCAAATGCGGAGGACCAGAAGCCTGGAAAGGCTTCAGTTTTTAGATCTATTTTACTGGTTTTGACCTTGTACAAAAGGAGAGTATATTTTGAACACTAAGGCTGCTAAGACGTTTTAAAAGATCATACAAAAACGTTAACCTATTTTGTTTTTCTTTTTTGAATGAAAGCAGGTTTTTGTTTGGTTTTAAACCCTCCCCTGCAGTGGCTGACGACTGAAACATTGCAGCATTGTACTAGTGAAACTGCCTGTGAGCCATAGAGGTAAGCTCTTCCTTTAAAACAGTAACAAAACCCAAACAATAAGAAACTATAAACAAACGCGAGAGTAGCCAAATTTTAAGGGCTTAAGCTCAGGAAACGTACCATGAGGGAAGATTCTTCTTGAAAGCCAGGAGCAGGGTTTTCTGCCCTCTCCCTTCCCTTCAGCTCAGTGTCCGTAACCTCTAGGGCGGACACGGACTTCACGCCGCCGGTACGGAACGTGCCGGCCCCCCACCCTCCAGCGCAGCCCCCGCGGGCGCAGCACCGCCCGGGGAGCAGCGGCGCCGGTCCGGCCCTTCACCCAAAGCCC
>WAAD01038847.1:19081-42287 GCA_013389945.1 Fregata magnificens
GCCGTTAAGCGGTTGCCGGCTGCCCCGCACGGGAAGTTGGGGTCGGGCGGCTGACCGGCAGGGCCGGGGGGCGGGCAGGGAGGCGTTGGCCCGCGGGAGCAGCGACACCGGGCTGGGTGGGGGCTTTGCCAGACGCGGGCTCCTGTGTGTGGCATCCCTCGTGTAGGCCCTGTCAGGGGCACGTTGAACCGGAGCACTGAGCGTTGGGCAAGCCCTGCTGTCAGGGTGGAGTTCAGCCTGAGGAAACCTGGCCCGTGAGGGAAAAGTAAGAAGAAAGCCCTGAGAAGCAGTTCTCCTTTCACGTTGTCTTACGGCAGCGCTGGATTGCAGGCTTCAAAGTTGCAAAATGTGCCACGGATGCACGGTGAGGCTATGTTAAAGCACAGTCAGCCCCAGTCCCAGTTGTGTATTTATTACACGTGCAGCAGAGAGAGAAATCTTAGGGATAGGCTCAGGAATAGCAGTGCAAACTGAAAATCCTCGCCGCGCAAAATGTGCGATGGGCGTAGAAGCTGTCAGTGCAGATGCTTACCGAGTGCCTTGGGTCAGGTGGGAGCACTGAATCACGGCTAAAGCCTGCCTCTTCCTGACAGGCTTCAAAAGTTTTAGGGACAGACCATAAGCATCTTTCTGGAAATTTCCATTCAGCTTGTGCAGGCGGTAAGTGGAGGAGGAGTACCGCTTCACAGGAGCTTTGCTGTATTGTGTTGGTGATACATTGCAAGCTGCTGAAGAGACTAGAGAAGGCACGCTTGAGAGCTACATGCTAAAATCAAGGGAGAAGTGGGCTTTGCTGCACTTCAGATAACCCTGGGGCCAGGATGGCAGTTTGAGTGGAGAGCTGAAGTAGAAAAAACAAAATCTGAAAAACTGTGGAGAAACTCTCTTCACTGAGACTATAATTTGAACTGAAGAATGCGCATAAGGGCAAGTGTGAGAAGTATAGCTACCTCCTGAGACAAGAGCTGAGCCATCTTTTATTTTAGATTGTAGCATTTCTTCCCACAACCTTCTCGTCCAAGATCAATTCCCATTGCGAAGGGTAAAAATTAAAATGGGAAAGACCTTTTTTGTTTCTTATAAACTTTATATTGAAACACAAAAAGTTATGTTTGATATATATTCCCTGAATAGCTCTGGTCTCTTGTAAAGAAATAGTAGATTTTATACATAATCTTTTGATATTTAAACACGGTCTTAGCCCACATACCTACCATAGGCTAACTACCAGTTGAGTGGAGTACACTGGTGGGAGAGAACACAGAGCAAATATCTGTGATGTAAAATACAGTGTAAGTAATCTTTGTGTATTTTTAGCTGGCCAACTTCCTACACACGTTATGACGACTCCAGTGAAAATATTCTATAGATAAATAGAAGTACAATATTTTAAAAGACCATTTAAAGATAAGTTTCATGGGTTTTGAAATTACTAGAATGCATAGTTGCTAACAGCTTATTACAGCTTATGCTATTTGTCACTTGCTCATGGTAGACGCTCACATGTAATTGAACTATCTCTAGCATAGCATCAAAAAGAAACTCATGAAACTTTTTTACTGTTGAGAATGTAAAAATAAAAGAATGACAATGTGGCTGCTGCGGAAGCAAAGCAGGTGTGTCCTCGTTTTATCCATGCATAAAGATCACTAACAGGGGCAGCAATTCAAAGGTTGTTTTACAAGATACACCCAAGGCTAAAATGATATGTATTTGTAGCGTAAAACAATTGGTGTATCAAGTTTATTCACATTTTTTTCAGCAGATAAAATAGATTCAGATGGCATGTGTGGTTGTTTTCTTATGAACACGTTATTTTGCCTCAGGGTAACATAATTTTTTTCTGATAGCTAATCACTGTTACGCAGTTGAAAATGGAATACTCCATTATTTGCTTAGTCACTTTTCACAACATCAGAGAAGTGCATCAGTTGAAAATATAATTATAGAATCATCAAATCACAGATTGGTTTGGGTTGGGAGGGACCTTCAAAGATCATCTAGTCCAACCCCCCTGCCACAGGCAGGGACATC
The DNA here is from genome assembly GCA_013389945.1 of Fregata magnificens. NCBI lineage: Eukaryota > Metazoa > Chordata > Aves > Suliformes > Fregatidae > Fregata > Fregata magnificens. Next base: position 21,116 of record WAAD01038847.1, read on the forward strand.
TTTCACTAGACCAGGTTGCTCAAAGCCCCGTCCTACCTGACCTTGAACACTTCCAATGATGGGGCACCCACAACTTCTCTGGGCAACCTGTTCCAGTGCCTCACCACCTTCATTGTAAATAATATCTTCCTTATGTCCAATCTAAACCTACCTTTTTTCAGTTTAAAACTGTTGCCCCTTGTCCTGTCACTACAGGCCCTTGTAAAAAGTCCCTCTCCAGCTTTCCTATAGGCCCCCTTCAGGTACTGGAAGGCTGCTATAAGGTCTCCCCAGAACCTTCTCTTCTCCAGGCTGAACAACCCCAACTCTCTCAGTCTGTCTTCATAGGAGAGGTCTTCCAGCCCTCCCAAATGGGAGGCCCCCATTTTTGTGTCCCTCCTCTGGACCCACTCTAACAGGTCTGTGTCTGTCTTGTGCTGGGAACCCCAGAGCTGGGCGTAGTAGTCCAGGTGGGATCTCACAGAGTGGAGCAGAGTGGGAGGGAGAACCACCTCCCTCCACCTGCTGGCCACGCTTCTTGTTATGTGGCCCCAGATACAACTGGCTTTCTGGGCTGCAAGCATGCATTGCTAGCTCATGTCCAATTTTTCATCCACCAGTATCAGTTTACATCAGCTGAGAATATAAAAAAATCTATTGCTACCCAATAGTGGGAGCTTTGATAAAGCTATTATTAACTTCAGGAAATACTGCTGTTTATAAGTTAATGGGAAATGAGAATGAATATTTGATTCTAACTAACTGCCAATGTAATATACTGCATAATATAGCAAAGCATATTACAAACAAAGTTTAACTTGTTCTTCAATTTTGTGTAATAAAAGGTTTTGTTAATTTTTCCTCACCTGCCAACTGAATTTCAGAATCTCACCAACCTTAAATATATGGAAATGTTGAGACATACCTCTGTAACTGGAGCACAGGGAGCAGGTAGAAGAGTCAGGAATGAAGAAGTGAAGGTGAGCCTGGGATAAAGGGGCGGGAAGGGAAGGTGTTGTGTTAATTGTCTTTGTTTCTTGGTATCCAAATCTACTTTAATTGGTAATCAATTAAATTAATTCCCCAAGTCAAGTCTGTTTCCCATAATGGTGATTGTTAAGTGATCTCCTCATCTTTATCTTGACCCATAAGCTTTTTCATCCTATTTTCTTGCCCTGTCCTGTCAGGGAGGGGGGTGAGAGAGTGTCTGGGTGGGCTTCTGGATGCAGTCCAAGGTCAACCCACCATTACTTCACCGGGCTTCAGAGCAGAGCCTATTTAAAACTTCTTTGCTGTCTGAAAGCAGAGTTGGCTCAAGGCTTCTCAGCAACCCTGGCAACATTTACTTTTGGTATCAAAAAGGTGAGGAAGCCCAGGGCCATGCTGCATCTGTCACAGGGAAGACAGATGTAAAGGCAGAATTCGGATGCCTGAAAGGAAGAGAGGAGGGTTTCTGGGCCTGCAGATCATGCTGCAAAATTGGGAGGAGGAGTGCAAAAAACAGCAACGGCAAAGAACGGGGAGAGAGTGAGCCTCAGCAGTATCAGCAGCTTCACACACTCCACCTCTCCCCTTGGCAGCAGCAGCAGCCTAGGGCTGCCAGGCTCTGGCACGTGCGCCACTGGCAGTGAGGCCACTGACTATTTTACCCATTCCACTAAGTGTTCAAACCACCATTTTCTCAGGGACTTCTGTGGTGCTGTACATTGCTAAATTGGCACATCAACAGGAAATAAATGAAAGTTTTGAAATTATATTTAGTTTGCATATCCTTCCTAGCACTTGCCATAGGCCTTACCCCTGCAAACTCCTACCGCTCATTAAATCTTTAAAGCTGAGTTTGCTCTATCACCACTTGTTTGCAGATGCAGGTTTTCTGAACTGCTAGCTCTTTGAGGTAGTAACCATGCATGTACATTATGATTTTAGTACCATTCAATGAGTGTCTTATCCTGATTGGAGCTTTTGGGTAAAATGGCAATATGTAATTTAAATGCAATACAATGATTTTAAGCCACGTGTCCTCAGGGCATATGAGGCCCATAGTCACGCAATCTACATCCTACTTAATGTTTTCTCTTAGCTAGGTATCACAGAAGTCTTAAGACAGTGGACAATACTCAAGAACTTGCATGAAATCTAGGCTATGAAAATTTGGGCTTAAGCACGTAAGAAAAATACTACACTAAATTTTGGAGAGACATCTGTGCTTCACTCCAGGTCTCTGCTCTATGAAAACATTTAACTATGCACATAAAGCACAAAAGTAATGTAAGTGGAGTCAATGGGACAGTTCACATATTTGAACAAAACCATATGCTTAAGTCATTGTTTGGAGCAGAGCCTTAAATTGCAGGCCCTTGTATTATTAAGTTTGTCTCCATGCAATTATATTATCCCCATTCACTTATTTCTGCATATTTAGAGCAAAAGTTTTAGTTATATACAGAGACTAAGTACTCTTAGACAAAAATTCCTACATTATTTCATGGTGCAGACAGACTAATTCAACTAACAATTGTAAGGCTACCAAAGTTTTATGTTTGGAGTACCACACACAGGGCAAAACCACTCAACTCTGATCCATCCTGTTGGTTGTGTGCCAGTTTCTCAAAAACCCACAGCCATCCTCCCTCCTTGCAACAACCATTTTTGAAGCCTCCTCAGAGTTCTCTTTTCTGTATACGCCACTACTAACTCTTGCAGGAATGGTTTGCTTGTGACTTCACATGGAAAGCCTAATGGTCAGGTCACAGGTATTGTTATTTCCTTTTAGAGCACTGATCACAGGACATTTAATTTTCGCTGGGCAACTAATAAACCTAAGATGACAGGGATGCTGCTTTTAAGCACCACCACGTGTCAGAGAACAGTTCAGCCTGTTAAAACAAACCTCACCAACTCATTCTACCAAAGCTGTACACTACATCAAAACTGCAGGCGCGTGTCCCCTGCCCCCATATGTGTATTTAGGGTTCTTTCTAAAAAAATGCCTTTTTTGTGGAGTAACTGAGGGAGAACTGAAAGCAGAACTACCGATTAGCAAACTTTTGCAGAAAATGAGATGTATCTAAAAGGAAGAGAAAGAGGAATCATGTGGCTCCCTGTATCTGCACAATTTTTCCTCAAACTTCTCCATTTCAGATTTCATCTTGTTTTCCTTTATAGTAAAGGACAAGGTTTTCCCTTTGCTATTGGTGACCTTTAGGGTAAAGGTAATTCTGTAATAACTGTAATCATGCATAACTGTATAATAAAATAATTATAATAATTAAATAACTGTAATAATTCTGTAATACATTATCCTGTTCATAAAAATGTCAATGACTCACAGTTTTACATGCAATTTTTCTTACATGTTCTACATCTTTCCCTTTCCTAACCAATGCTAACTACTAAAGAGGTTATTAGACTTTCTCAAGAGTCCCTGTAGAGTTCTGAGCAGAAATAAGATTGCCACGTCACTTAATGTGTTAGTACCTTCTCACATGGGATTTCATCATCATCTAGGACATCAGTCTTTTAACATGTTATAATTATTTGTTAATTTTGATAGTGAACAGCGAGATATACATGGTAAACTGTGGGAGAATAGTATTAAAGCAGTTGTCCTCGGATTATGCCTCAACAAAGCAGCAGTTGTGTAACATTGTTTAAAGATCATTACGTGAAGTTTGACCGCTTTGCTACTAGCGTTTAATTTGCACCTGTAAATGAGATACAGGTGAAGTGGTAGAAGTAAAAGTGGTTATTTTGTTTATAAATAAAGTTGGGTAACATTATTTACATAAAGTCTTTAAGTGCCTATACCATTCTAACCATTTATACATAGGAAAGGCGCCACATTGCCCAAAATGAGAAGTTAGATTACTTATCACCCGTAAGTATACTTTGCTGCAAGTTTCTTCATGTTATTGTTCTCCAGATGTGGCATTGTATGGGGACAGGAAGGGGAAACTCAAGTGTGCAAGGGCTTAGACACCATGGCCACATGGTGTCATTGTACTAGAGGGAGGATCGGCTAAGTGTAATATGAATAGCTGGTCTTCCACAGCAGTTAATTAGGAAAATGACTACCGGCTATCTTGAAAAAAGATTCTCTGTAGCTATAATTTATAATGAGGTTACAAGGAAGATATTCTTTTCATTCCCTCCCTTACAGTCATAGTTACAATCCGAATTGGAGCAAAATGCCTGTATTTTTAATAACAAATGTCTTGAGTTTTGCTGCTCCAGTAGTCTGGAGCTCCTTTAGTAGTGTGCATGCCTACTGAAGCTGCAGTTACAAACAGGCATTTAAGTTTTGTATTAGAAGAAAAGCAAAGTTTGGGATGACAGCTGATGGCTTGAACCTGTAGCTTTTCTCCTCCCTGAACTACAGCCAGGGAGAGAGTGAGGGAGTGACTGACTACAAGTATTCTTCCCCGAGAGGCAGTAGAGAGTGTGAATAAACATGATTTCCAAAACAAATCCAGTTACCGTTGTTGCTCAGCCCAGCACACCACCACAGGGAGACCAGGTGGACAGCAGAGCAAGGCTGAAGAGGGCTTTCAGAGCAGATGGATTACTGTTGACCACCTTTTGCGAATGGGCCACCTTTTTTGACAGAGGCACCTGGCACCAAGAGAGAATAGTTGACTCCAACCCTTTTCCTGCATTCTCTAGCTTTATTACCCCCAGTGTTTGAAAAACTTTGTAATTGAAAATCCAAACTTGGACTCCTCCTGGTCAAGTACTTTCCTTATTGTCCAGTGTTGAAATCTTTGAATGTGCCACCTTGCGGCTTCAGTGTTAGATGGCAGTAAAAATTCTGGATGTGGAAAAAACAGTAAAAAGCTTTGGCATGTGACGTTGTTAATCAGCGATTCTGAATGAATTTGACAGTACGCAATGCACACTTGCATTAATATATTCAGAGAGGACAGGTTTCTGAATTTTTGCAACTGTTTCAGTAATTTCAGTTCAAGGAATTCCATGGTCTAAAATATCCAAATAGAAATAAAGTACACTTTTGCCCCTGCATTAATATTAGCTGTTTACATTCATTTGCAAACAGTAACACTAGCTATCCAGTTGGACAACCAACCTAACTTAGCAGCACAGGTCTTAGAACTGCTTGAGCATATTTTATTCTGTCCACAGAATATACCCACCCCACCCCCCCCCATAATCACAGGTGTAAGGGTAGCAGTAGTTTTGTTGTACCATAAAAGCCTGTGTTAAAGACTTTATCCTACAGCCAGGAAGTTAACCTTCACTGAGCTTTATACTGCAGTGGCTAGACTAGAAAGAGTAGCCAAACTAGACTGTGCAAAAGGTGTCTGAACTATGAATCCTCACCCCTGGAGATCCTGTGACTAGAAGGCAGGCATGCGTTAAGATGCAGAAAAGTCTCTGTACAGTATTGTTCCTCCTTGTAAAAAAAAAAAAACAAACCACCAACCAAAACCAACAAACACCCAAACCCCCTAATTTTGCATATTTTTTATTAGCTCCTCCCTCCTCCCTCCCTCAACCAAACATTGTACAACTTTGAATCTCTCTGATGATTAAGTTACTTGAGTATAAATAAATACTCTTTTAGAAACATTGGTAGCATGGATTATTTATGTCTTCTTCAGCCTAACGAAAGTAGTAAAATTTTAAGCACAGAAAAGGTCAAATCTGTCACTATTAAATCACGTAACTAGCAGCACAATAATCTTTTGAAAGATCTTACCTACTCTTTATGTAGGTATATGAATTCCAGTGTTTATCCTACTGCTCCTTCAAAGTAAAGACACTTTTGTTCACTCCAGAAATCCACCTTCTAAGGATGATTTTTTTCTTTCTGACGAAATGGAGTCAGCCAGCACGCGTATCATTTCCTTTACCACCTTCCTAAAGGAATAAAGCTTACCAAGTTGCACTGCAACAGCTCCTTGACAGATGAGTTTATTGAAACAATTTTAAAAGCAGATATTTCTGAATGTACTCCATCAATCCCAACAGTTCAGAAAAACAATTGTTCAGTGTCCAAGTGTGCATGTTACAAATTGTACATTTTTAATATACTCATTTATACCACATGACATGAGCATAAAATACAATGATTTCTTATGTTATTCAGTATGCCAATTTATTGCTACAGTTCCCCAGTAAGTAGGGCACACCTGGAAATAGCTCTTAATCCAAGGCTATTACAGCTGTTCCCGAGCCTTGGACCCCAAGATCAAGTCACTAGTGTTCCGATGTAAATCACCAGATTTTTAAAGTGTTTTCTTTTTAATTTACATTTAAATTAAATGCTTTTTTTAGCAAGACTATTCTTAGATGGTATTTAGTGGGAAGTGTAACACTTGAATATTTACTACAATATAAATACTTCAAATCATAGGATATAAAATTTTCTTCACCTTCATTTTGCTTGACATCTTTAGCCACACCCATTAGAAGAAACAGGTTCCATGTACGAAGTTACAAAAAACCTCCCCAAAACAAACAAAAAAAACCCCCCAAACCCCAAAAAGACACAAACAGTGAATTTAACCAACTTGCACAAGGAACGAGGGTCCAGAGTTCATGGGTAAACTATTACTCCTACGAAATGAAAGGTGTTTGGGGCTTAGGAAGTGCTGTTATGTATACTTGTGCAATAGTCACAAGTTCTCATTGTATGCCTGTATTAAAAAAAAAAATTAAGCATTGATTTGGGTTTTCCTTTCTGTTTTGTTTCTAAGAACAGTCTTAAGAGTTCCATATTCTGAATGCAAATAATTTTTAGCTATTCTTGCAGTGCAGCACAGCTGCTTTTTAAAGGTCAGGTTCCATTTGAAAGTGTCTCTACTCTTTAGCTCAAATGATTTTCACATATTTGAATGTTTTGCCAGCCCTTTTGACCAATACTATGATCATTTTATTGTCAAAATAAGTATTTTTAGCAAATGAAAAGCTTATTCCAACAGTACAAGATCTCTATATCCAGTGTGAAAGCAACATGGTGGTATAAATATATGCATACATTGTATTACACATAATATATTATACACATTCCAGTTAACCATGGAACAATTACCAGGAGAAGATGACTACTAATCATGGGTACAAAGTATTTTTGTAAACAAGATTTTGAGCAACTTGAAGGAAAATCTGATTTCTGGAAAGATGACAATTTTGGGATTCCATTTTTGTTTTCAAAGAAGTCAAATTTTTTTTTTTTTTTTTTTAAGGATGCTGTATATAAGAATGCACTTTGTATTAAAACAAAGATCAATACTTTACAGTTTAAGAAACTTTACATATGTACATAAATTACACATCAGGAATGGTTTTAAAGCTCAAAATGAGTTGTCAGGAAAGTCTATTTTCCTTCTATTAAAATCTTTAACTCTTTTACGTTGTGATCATTCGCAACTGTCACAGCATGATCCAGTGCTCGGATACTTGCTAGAAGCTTTATGATCTGCTTTATGTGCTCCCTAAAAAAGAGGAAGGAGAAGTCAATACAGGAATGGAACAATCATGTACAAGTACTAATATTTCAACAGAAGACTACATTATGAATCCATATAGCAAATCAGTTTCAGATAACTTCACATCATCTTCTCCTCCACTTGCTTAGTCTGATAAAATAAGTTGGTTATCAGCTTTGTACTGAAATTGAAAAATTTATTTTGGGATTAGGAATTAATCATACAATATGGTTTAATACCAGATGCAGTATATCTCAAGAAAAAGTCTTGGATTACTTATGGTACTGTGCAATGAGTCACAGCTCTCTTGGTAACTAATGTTTAAGCCAAAAAAAAAAATCAAGGCAGCAAGTATGCTTTAATGCATGCCTTAAAAAGGTATGAAGTTTGCCACCAATGAACTGCATTACAATTCAGGTCAATCTAAGAAGCTTAGAGTGAACAAAGTGCTAGGAGGACTGTACTGCTACTGCTGTCAAGAACAATTTTGGTATCTTGCTAGGAGGATGGACATGAAATTTAAACCAGTCTCACAAAAAAATACTAGAAGTTCAAAATTAATCTTAAAAATGAACCTAGCTGATTGGTGAAAAAGCATCCGACATCTGGAAAACTAGCACCAACAGACATAGGTGAAGATACACTTCCCTCTTGGCAGAAATGAATGCATTTTTGTTTCAAACAACTCTACTAGGTTTCATATGAAAAGACGTGACATTCTTCAGTTATAAAAAGTAGTATTTCTGCTGCAGACTTACTTTATCTGCTTAATGGGGGCAATGACAACACATTTGTTAAATGCTGGGAAAAAGCAGGAGGACAGAAGATAGAAAGGAAATTAGAAGTCACTATGAAAAAAAGGATTAATTGGATGTTTCTCTTCCAATACAAAGCTTTACCAAGTTATCATTTCAGCTGGTAAAGAAAGTTCTTTCCAATTTAGAAACAGGCTATCAAAAGAGAGAAAGTTTAATCTCTACTGGATTCTCTCTCACCTCTTTAATTTCAATTCCAGTATCATGCTAGGCTAGGCATTTTGGTTTTAGAAAGGAATGAGTAGCAAGTCTATTTTGAATTTGAACCATGGGGAAATTTAAATTGGTATGTGACACTACTGTTACACTTTGGACGCAAAGTTCTGAAGCATAACCTGAGAGCGGATAAAAAGTTGTTTGAGCATAACCCAGTGTGGCACAAATCTCTGTGTTCTCTGAAAACGAGATGATTCATATGCCACAGCCAAAAGTGACTCTAAAGGCAGAAAAGTGTCTAATAACCAACATGGTAACTGGAAAAAAAATTGATACCAGGAAAAAAAAAAACCAAAACCCTCTTAACCAAGATTTTTCTGCTATGGCTTAAGGGAAATTTCTGTCTCTATGTTTCAGTGCTATGCAATTTCTGTCTCTATGTTTCAGTGCTATGCATAAGATCAAAAAGGGAGAAGGATCTAATGCCCCAGAGAGCCTCAATAATTGAAGAGTAACTCAACAATGGCTCAAGCAAGTCAACTATCAAGAATGACTAATGCAGGTAGCAAGGGGGTTCGTTTTTCCACGTTTCAGGTTTGCTGGAACAACAGAACTATTGACCTTAAAACCCCTCCCTCCTCATGCAACAGCACAGGAATAAACAATCTTCCAGTCTTGTTATATTCCTGCATATCAGTGCAACAATTTGGTTTTTAAGTTTATCATTGCTTACAATGATACACCCATAGCATTTCAGGTTACTTGGCCTGCAGTAACACTTATGCATCTAATCCAAACTTGTATCTGATAACCAGCATAATTAAAAGTAAAATGACTATTCGATCTAGGAGAAAACAGGTTCATCTAGTTGGCTGTGTAAATAAAGTCAGAACTTTTGTACTGTATACAAAAGCACAGTTTGTAATTTAGAAGCCACTATGGAGGAATCGGCAACAGGCTCACAAGGTGGAAGTCCAGAACCAGTAGCTACAAAATTTGCCAGAATCAGTGGCTCTAAGCAGTCGTGCAGACCTTATTATGAATGTTTAAAGATATCCAGCAGTTGCTGTTTTCAGACACCTTAAAAATTTCCCCATCTACCATACCGTAACATTTTTAAAGTTTGAATTCAAAGAAGTTTCAAAAGACATGCAGCAGTATGGAGATATTTACCCATGTTTGCATGCATCAGCAAAATAACACAAAGCACAAGAATTGCAACTGCATTAACCCAAAATAAGTTACCTCGCATTTCTTTTCTCTACATCAGAGCAACCAATGCTGTTTCTGTAAATTGTATCAGCCAGATGAACAAGGTATCTACAGAAGTTTTCTAGCTGAGAAATAGTCTTGTCTCCTTTTAGATTAGCAAACCACTGTTTAGGAAAGCAAGCAATTACCTAGACATAACAGGAAAAAGAAAGTTAACCACAACATAACAAAATTTTAAAAGCTATCTAACATGATTTGTGAAGCCTGCCAGGTAAGATTGCAGTGACAAGGCCCAACTGAGTGAAACAGTAAGAAACCTACCAAAAAAAAAAAAAAAAAAAAAAAAAAAAAAAATCAAAAATTCAAGCAGTAAAACCCTGAAACCTACACTATACCTAAACTATCTAGAGGTGTGAGCCAGGGAAAGTTGTTTCTTTAGTTTGTGTATTTAAAAAAAAAAATATCTATTTTTCACTGACATTAGAACTTTGAGATATCAAAGCCAAGATTTCATAAACCTCAAGTTTTAACTACATTTTTCCCACAGTTGAAATTTGTGAATTACAAGTGATTTTAAACATTGTTTGACTTTACTTACACTTTGAGCTTTCTTAATGCTGTCCTCTCCATACTCAGAGTTTTGAAAAGCCATAAGAATATATCTGTTTAGCAGACCATCTATTGACAGTTCCTGGAGAGTTTTGTTTGAAAGGATTCCATACCACTGGAGAAAGTTTCCTAATAACTGAAAATACAACACAGGGAAAATAAGTATTTAAAAATGTACTGAAACCAAGTATTTAAAAATGTACTGAAACCAGGAAGTTGATCAAACACTTCAGAGCCTCTTCAAATGCAACAGCATGGCCAAGGTAAGCAGTGGAAATATGCCTTCCATTAGCTTCAGAACTATTCAGAATCCATGAAGTACTAGCCTAGAGTGTTAGGAATTCTCATACAACCACCACCACCACCTCAACTTTGCTCATGTTTTGCACAAGAAATCAGAAAAAAAAGAATTAAAGTTTTAAGCCATATTGTTCTCAAAATTTGATGTCAATGTCAAGCCAAGTGAGGCCTAACATATGCCATACAGGGGCAAATTCACAGCCCCCTTGTCAATGAAATCCCCAGCTATGCTGTCAGCATACCCTTATTTCCAAGGCACGGTGACACAAGAGACACAGCAAGTGTCACGGGGGAGTGCTGGCTAAGCCAACTGTACAGCTGTTATTCCCCACTGGCGTATGGCCTGTGGAGAATTGCTGCCAGCCTCGTACAAACGAACGGAGCCAGCAGTTTACTGTTGAGGCAGATCATCAGGAAACAGCAAATGAGCGCTTGCCTCCCAGCTTCTATTTCTGCTTGTCTGTGATGCTATAACTGACTTGCTAGCGCAAGAGAGCTGTATTTTTAATGCTTCTCTAAAGTAAAACAGTGGTAACAGCATGCATACTCCTAAACTGCCCAGGCTCTGATAGATATTGCCAGAAGCAGGCAACTTCACTCTTAAAAGAGACACAAGCCCTAAATAAGCAATCTGTTTCACTTTTAACAGCAGCATTTTAATAAGTGAGCTGTGTGCATTTTTCGCTCTAGACAGCATTTAAGAAGTTGACTTATTTCAAAGTGAAAGAATTCAGTGCCAAATATTTTAAGTAAATGAAGTGATTGCAAACCTATTCAGAATAGTCTCCCTCACTGCTGCAATTTAAACAGAAAATTCCAGATGAGAGTTCTGTTTGTGTGATCATGGAGATCAGCAGTTCAATCAACATGGGTCTCATACTTTACTTTCCTGTTTAGTTGGGAGTTGATTTTCTTCACAGCCTTTTATCGGAAATAAACTACAACAATGATAGCTTCTTACAGACCTTTGCAAACTCTATATTGCACATTCCACACACAGAGACTTTTTCTTTCACACTCTTTATCATTTCAATTAAACTAAGATTATAAATGCTCTTATACTTTACAAATGAGTAAGTGAGCTTTCCAAAAGGGGCCAAGTTATTTTCATGAAGATTCTCACACTGTATATATATATTAAAAAATACAAACCAAGCTCGCTCATTCCCACATAAGCGAAATAAAAGCAGCCTATTTTATTCTGACAAGCACAATGACATTAAAAAAGCTGGGTTGAGTATGCTAAGTAAACCCACAACGTACAACTTAAAATGATGGTGCTTTCACTTGGCAATCTTTTGAAGAGGGCACAGTGCATTATCAAAGACTAAGGATCCTGATTTAGAGTTCTTTCAAATAATGTTAAAGCAATTTTCAAATACCATTTTCCACAAATTTGAAGAGGATTTTATTGCTACACTGTCTAGACCAAAGATTTACCGGATGCATTTACTGACTTACCTTAACAGAGGACCAAAACTGACGTTGGAAAAACAAATATGGACCAGAGTTCTTGTTTTCTAAGATGCTGGAAAGTAAGAGATTTCTTTAATGAGCAACCAAGACCACCTCTGTCTGGAGTTTGCTGGCTTCCTCCTTCCCACACACAGTTCACTTCTATAAATATTCCCTTCCATCCTGCTTGTCTTTGCTAGATCCTCACAGCATGATAACGAAAGATCTCCTGTATCCAGCCAGTGAACCATACTGGGAAAAAAACCCTGTTAACTATGGACAGAAGACACCGACTTGCTAATAAAAGTCTAACACCATAGTTGAAAGCAAACTTACTTTTTTGGATATAAGGGCATGAATACATCATCATCTAGTGTTCTCCTCATTCTTAGCAACAATGCCTTTAAAAGCATCTGAAACAGATAAATTTTTTTTCAAAAGTGTCCAAAGCACTGCTTAGTAATTAACTACTCAAAAACTGATTTTCAAAGCAACAAAGAACATTTGTGACCCTAACAGTAAAAGGCATACATACTTAAGCACACATATAAATAATGTCTTAGAAGCCTATAATAATTAACAGAGCTGAAATTTGACACTTTGAATAAAAACTGAAGGCAATGGAATTACTTTATGGTTAAGCTTGGCTACACAACTAGCTTCTGTGAAGTCAGGGCTTTTGTCATTTTTAATCTTCTGCTAACTTCCCCATACACATACACTTTGGCCTATCTCCCATTATTCTAAAGGCAATGCATACATTGCATTAGCTACGGCACCTGAGCTCATGACATCAGTTCTTGTATTCGTAGAAGATAAGTAAAACGATCAAATTTCAAGCCAATACATTTGAAAAGGTTACAAAGATCTAAAAAAGAAAAGCCTGACTATTTGTAGCTGACCCTTAAAGCAAAACTGCAGACCAACAAGTCTTAGTACATTTGGTATCTCTTTTTATTTCTAGCATCTATTTTGGGGAGACTTCACAGAGTTCCTCCTCCTAATTTATCACCATACTTGACCCTCCATAACTAGGCTGCAGAGTGTCAAATAATTGCAAAATTCTCTTTCTTGCTCCTCACTAAGCATGCTGTGTTCTGCAATATCATGTATTAAAAATACATTCAAACTCCTTAACTTATGAAAGATATTTAAGAAAAAACAACTTACTTGTGTATTTTTGTTTTCTGCATTCACCACTGAAGGATATCCATCTACTAGTTTCTGTACAATTCCTACCATTCTAGATGTTTGTGTTGTAGAAAAAGGATCCCATATATTTTCAGAAATCACTGTAAGAGATTAAAGAATTACTCCACTTTGCAAATACTCAAATACAGGTACTAAGACAGTCAGGCAATAGTTTACAAAACAGTAACATCTGAAAGCACAAACAAGCATCAGCTTCCACACACCCCCTTTCCCCCCATTTTCTTTTTAAGACTATACCTGTTAACTTAGGAAGAACAACTCTCTCTACAATGGTAGGCAATAGTGAAATATCAGCATCATCTTTCACTTGCTCCTGTTCTTCACAGCCATAAAACAGCAATGATTCAAACCACAACATGGTCTCAAAATCTCGACACTTGCCCTAATAAAAAAAGAACTGAGGTTAGATTCCTAAACAGAGATTGGAAGTCAACACATTAAAAAAAAAAAAAAAAGAAAAAAGTATTATATACGCAAGTATGGTACACTCACAAATCAACTTTAAAACAGTCTACCAAGCGTGCTAAGCAGGCAGGGTAAGCAGCAACTGAGCACAACGACGACTCAAAAAATCTAGTCCTTTTTGTTTACGTGTCAGGTACTCATCTGCACTGGAAATAATAACAATAATAAAAGATATAGTGCCTCAAAACCAAACAGTCCCTTAATCTGGCACAAGGATGGGCAAATTACTTCACCTGCTTTGGCTCCCCTACTTCTGAAGCAGTGATACTACTTCCTTCAGAAACATAGGCAAACCTGGCTCCTGAGAAGTGAAGAAAAAGTTCTGCCTCTTTGCCTGGACGCTACTAATCATGCCATCACAGGTCAGATTAGTGTATATGGACAACTCAACCCAACCAAAACCTGAGAGAGGATGGGGAGCAAGGCCAACTTTCCATAAATCAGCCAAATGAACCAGTTCACTCTACAACCACAAAATCACTAGATCTAATGAAAGTGAAAATGGTAGAAGTAAGACTGCTTTTTTTGGCAGCTGTTGCCCTACAGATTTTAACTTCTAATTAAACCTGAGCCAAATAAAAGCCCACAGATTAGGGCAAAAGTGAGAAGTATAGTTCATTTGTGCTGCATTATAAAATTATGCTTTCTGGATTAAAAACCTCTTTTTATGAATGCATTGTAATTTTTCTAACTTAAACTGCTTAACAGGACCAATAACACAGAGTAGTGAAAATGATTAGATTTGATAATTCTGTACCATGTCTCCAACTAACTAGAGCTTTGTTTTGCCAGCCTGGGAACTCACATAGGAATAGCATGGGGAAAGGGAGAATGTACAAAAACAGTTTTAAATTTAATGAGGACACCTTTCATAGATTTTTCCCTTGTTTATTCAAATTAAATACTCTGAATGCTCTCTGAAGACACCTCATGCTTCCCTTCCTCTGCAATCAGAGCAGAAGCAACAGAAGATCCCCTTCTACAAATATTATCTTAGTAGTTAAGAAAAAAAAGCACTTCTGAAAAAAGGAGAGATTCAGTCATTTGTAAGATAGACTGACACATCTGCAGATGGTGCTGTAGATGAGCTAAGTTTTGAAATGGAAGATGACAATATGCCTTATTAGCCTAGTTCCCCCACCCACACCCCCCCAAAAAAACCAAAACCAAACCAACCCCAGAAAAACCCCAAGCTTATGCAATTGCATTCACTCTGTGCCTTGACCCACTCCCATTCCCCAGTAAAAGCCAACATGGCAGAAAAAAGTAAGTTCCTACCAGTACTGTGAAAATAAGCATCTGACTGCAGCAGAAATACTTTACAAGAGCTTTCACTGGTAGGAAGAACAGACTGCAAGTCAAAAGCTACCTGAACTGTTTATCCTGATGGCTACTCATGTCAGCACACATATGCAGGCTGGACAGTGAGTATGTGTGTATTGGGTTTGCATGGCAAGGTTTTGGTAGCAGGGGGGCTACAGGGGTGGCTTCTGTGAGAAGCTCCTAGAAACCTCCCCCATGTCTGACAGAGCCAATGGCAGCCGGCTCCAAGACAGACCTGCCGCTGGCCAAGGCCCAGCCCATCAGCAAAGCTGGTAGCGCCTCTGTGGTAACATATTTAAGAAGGGGGAACAAAAATCTGTGCAATTGCAGCTGCAGAGAGGAGTGAGAATATGTGAGAGGAACAACTCTGCAGACACCAAGGTCAGTGAAGAAGGAGGGGAGGAGGTGCTCCAGGCGCCGGAGCAGAGATTCCCCTGCAGCCCATGGTGAAGACCATGGTGAGGTAGGCTGTCCCCCTGCAGCCCATGGAGGTCTATGCTGGAGCAGATATCCACCTGCAGCCTGTGGAGGACCCCACGCCAGAGCAGGTGGATGCCCGAAGGAGGCTGTGACCCCATGGGAAGCCCGTGCTGGAGCAGGCTCCTGGCAGGACCTGCAGACCCGTAGAGAGAGCAGCCCATGCCAAAGCAAGTTTGCTGGCAGGACTGGTGACCCTGCAGGGGACCCATGCTGGAGCAGCCTGTTCCTGAAGGACTGCACCCCATGGAAAAGACCCACACTGGAGCACTTCATGAAGAACTGCAGCCCATGGGAAGGACCCACGTTGGAGAAGTTCATGGAGGACTGTCTCCCGTGGGAGGTACACCATGCTGGAGCGGGGGAAGAGTGTGAGAAGTCCTCCCCCTGGGGAGGAAGGAGCGGCAGAGACAACGTGTGATGAACTGACCGCAACCCCCATTCCCCGCACCCCTGTGCCGCTCAGGGGGAGGATGTAGAGAAAAATCGGGAGTGAAGTTAAGCCCAGGAAGAAGGGAGGGGTGGGGGGAAGGTGTTTTAAGACTTAGTTTTATTTCTCATTACCCTACTCTGACTGGATTGTTAATAAATTAAGCTAATTTCCCCAAGTTGAGTCTGTTTTGCTCATGACTGTAACTGCTGAGTGATCTCTCCCTGTCCTTATCTCAACCCATGAGCCTTTCATTATATTTTTCTCTTCCCTATCCAGTTGAGGAGGGGGAGTGATAGAGCGGCTTTGGTGGGCACCTGGCGTCCAGTCAGGGTCAACCCACCACAATGTGCCAGGTACACTGGGCTGCAGCAATGCTGCCCTGCTTTTCCCATGTTCCCTACCTAATAACTGGGCAATGAGTACTATGAGGAAGACCTGGAAATTGCGAGCCAGAGTTCTACAGGGTATGAAGGTGTAGGTGAGAGAAAGAAACATGTATAATGTAGAGACATAGCTTTTAAGTCAACATAAAAACAGGCTTCTTAGTTCCACTTCTGAAGAAACAACATCTCTAGAATCACAATTTTCTAAGTATTTAAAAACCTAAATGTATTATTTAAGAAGCTGTTTGGCTTTTTGGTCTACACCACTCACTGAGAAGGTACTGGCATGTGCTGAATTGAACTCTGGTCTGCTGGGAACACAGAGGACAACAGGCCAGAAACTCCCTAGAAAAGCTTCACCCCAAGACAGGTGCCCATTTTCAACTTTGTGCCTATAACACGCATTTAAGAGAAGCGCACATCAAAGGTGCAATTTACTTTGCTCTGCAGAAGTGTGAAAGAACCACTATATAGAAGCTTACGTAGAAGTTGCTTGCAGAGGATCTTACCTCCAAAGGAGTCCAGATAAGCAGCTGAAGTCTGATTAAAGGGTTAAACAGCTTTGGTAAACAGAGGCCAATATAAGCATCCTTATAAGAAGCAAAGTACTTCGAGCGCCAAGCTTCAAACTGTGACTTAATACAATCAATTGAGTAAAAGCTTTCCAAAACATCTTCAAAAACTTTGCTGGATTCTTTCAATATACGATCTGGTGGGGGAGAAAAAGAGTAGTAAGTTAATCACCTATTCCCTGTAATACCTCTTTCAAGACGGACTTTGATGCTCGCTGGCATAAGCTAACTCCTATAAACAAAACCAAAAAAACATCACCTTTAAAAGTTCTGTTACTTCTGCCTCAGATATACAAAGCAATGAAAACATGAGCACATGCGTACTTTCCAATATACTGTTTTATCACAGGTCTTGCTTTAAACATTTCATATGATGATTTTCAGTTACCAGACATTGGACTGGTGATGCATTGGGCTGTATTCAGTGTGGATCTAACGTCAAAGCTGGCCTCGCTCTGCATGGGAGTTTGGAACAGCTGATCTCCAGGTCCCTTCCAACCCAAATTATTCTACAACTTTGCTTATCCAAGTGCAAGTACAGGAGGGCATCTCAGATAAGCCAACTGAATCAGCACTTCAGACAGAGCAGGTCCTGGCAGACACCATGCTGAACTGCTGAACATAACATGGCTGTTAGCAGTGGGCAACCATTACAATCCCTTAGCACCTTCCTTACAAAAAAAAAAAAGTATTTACAGTACCAGTATTCTATGCTGTCCAAAACTTTTTATCTATATGCTGTTTTCCCTTCATCTTTTCTACTTCCGAGGGTTAGTTTCATTTTAATCAGTCATTTTTGCTGCAGCCACAGTTTTAAATGTTCAGTTACAGTAGTAACTTGTACACCAGTAACATAACTAGTACACACAGCAGGTAGAGACAGGGCTGAGGGAACATGAGATTACATCATATAAACACACTTTTCACAATGGTATCAAGAAGAGATGCTACAAGTTAGTGGGTCCAAAGTGCATCCCTCTGTTCCATATAGCTCAGTGCTGATTCTGGACTAATGAGAGAGCTACGAATGATAAAAAAAGCTTTAGAAATACTATGCTTACTCAGAAAGTGATGAAACTCCTACAAAAGGCTTTTGTACACATAAAAGTGCCAAAGTTACAAAAAGCAATTCAGCCACACTGAATTTTTAATCTAGATCATTTAACTTAGCAAAGTTAATTATAGCACCTAACAACCCTAAACAGTTGCTTTGTTTATCAGAGAGCTCTCCCTGCATCCACAATTTTGGTAAATCAGCCAGCAACTAAAGATCTGGAAACTGTTCGCACTTCTGAAGGATCCAACTGCTAGACAGTTAAATCTAATTGCTTTTTTATTTGTTCATACTTTGGGTCTCCACAAACACCTACAGCAATGACTTTCGCATTTTTATTACACTCTCTGTTGGGAGTGACTTGTTTAATTTAAACCTATCCTGTCACTTCATTTCATGCCCCCTAGGTCTCATACTGTGAAAAGTCAACGTCGTTCTCCTAGCTGAAGAGTCCAAAACTGTTGAATCCCTCCTCACATACAACATAAGCAATTCTATATATGTGATCCTTGCTGCTCCCCTTCTCCACATTACTTCTAATCTGATTAAATTCTCTTTAATCAGAGAGAATGATAATTGTACTCAGGTTCAAAATGAGAAGGTAACAGCATTACTACAGTGATGTTCTACTTTCTTTGCTACTGGTTTCACAGTAACCACTGGAATTGTTTGCCTTTTAGCTGCTGCTGTAAAAGATGACCGTTCCATCGAGCTATCTGCACTTCCCTAAACCTCAGGTTTCTTGCAGTTCTCCCAGCGCTTTAGAGGCATTAGCTTAATTTACAACCCCATTTATTGCATAATTAGGGTTATGCATAATTGCATAATAATGATTACTTTGAGCAAATCATCGTAAAACTGCAGATGAATTTCAAATCAAGTCAGTACCACAAGATCTTTCTGCAATATTTGCATTCAACATTGTTTTCTGTCATGTGCAAAGTTTGCCAAGCTGTAACAAGGGTCTACAAAACTTTTGTCATTGCATTTCTAGATGCTTATGCAAAACTTCAGAAAATACTCCCTAGCAAGCAAAAAAAGCTTTCCAAACCAATGAGGTTTTCAGAATTTCACATGTAAAGCAAACAGGTATTTGAAGAATGATAAACCATGTTACAAATTAGAAGGAAGACTTAGTATCCACTGATGATACAAGTGGATACCTTGTACCTGCTTGCCAGCAANATGGGGTATTTTGGTTAGCTGCAAGCAGCACAACAGGTTGGCGAAAGAGAGTGTTTTGGTCACATTGATGATCCAGCAAGGAACAGTTCCTAAACTTTCACCAAAATATGGTGAAATATACGAACAGGACTGCATTTGGATCATTTTTTTTTTCTGCCAAATTTTCTGTATTTTATTGCATAAAGCTTCAGTAGCTTTTTATAACCTCGCTCCATGTTGAAGTTTGTAATATCCGTTGACGTCTCCTCATCATCGCTGGAAAGGCCTTCAAGGTGATCTGCCATCTTCCCAGTTTGCTCTCTTGCTTGTCTACGACGAGCTCTGAAAAGGATCAGCAGTATAAATCAACTATTACTTTCCCCCCCACCCCCTATACAATGAACAGACCTGCCTAAACTTTTAATGCCAGGAAATCCAGGTTGAAAAAAACCTTTCACTATGTCACCACCTCAAACATTCCACTACATTGCTGCCTCAAACAATGGAAGGAAGAGAAACCAGCACAGACCATATAGATACAGAATATGTTTACTATGCATTCTTTTAGTGATTTTAAATCAGTATAATGTAATGGTGCCTTGTTTTGTACCCTTCCATGATAAGTTGGGACATACAAGAATACCCCTGCCCAGCATACCAGCTTAAGTGTTTTCTTCCCTTTGCAGGAAAGGAGCAAACATTGCTACTTATGTTACTACGTCACACAGGACAATTGTATTCTGCAAGCAGGCAAAGACTCCTAACGGACAAGAAATCTCGTAACTCTACCTTCTAGCCTCTCTTTCTGCAGTCCGACGCTTTACTTGTTCTTGATAGATCACTCTGTCTCGTCCAAAAGATTCAAGATTTGGTGCCATCAGTGCTTTATCTGTAAAATTACATTGATGAAAATTAAAATGCTTATCTACGATTATATAAATGTGTTGTTGGCAGTTTCATAAGAGCCTTTTACCTACTTTAAACTAAGTGTAATTTGAAGTAGAAAGTCGAAGTTTTCAAAAAGATGCACCCAGAAGCCTGCATTCGCAAGTATAGAGGTTAAAAGAGGAAACAGTGGAGTCTGGAAAAATCTCCACTTAAACGTCAAATAGTTTTCACCATACTTCACTTTTGTCCCTCTCACAACAGTGTCCAACTATATAAAAGTCAACAGTTGCAACAGAAATTGCTTAAATTGAATGTTCTAAGACAAAAAGTGCTCCTTAGGTAAACACGTTCACCATGTATCTTTTGAAAAGAAAATGAACAAAAAGAAAGGCAGAGAAGAGTCACTGCAGCAGGAACATACGATATTTCAGAGTTCTAGTCAGTGTTTTCTAAATTTATATGCTTTAGATTGCCTAAAGTTTAAAACACATCAAAACCTACAGGAAAATACATAATCTTCCCTCCTCTTTTTAAGCTATGATTCATTATAGATGTTCCTGATTACAGAAAACAAACACAGCTAATCAGTGAAGCTGATCAGCAGGCAGACCGAGGAGTGTTTCCAATTCATCCTTTTCAGGTAAATTTTTAGAAGTGGACTGAATGTTAGCCAGTGCTCAAGTCCACCCACTAAAATATAAACATCAAAATCTAAACAAAAGCCTACCCAAATTTCAGGAGTAAATTTACATGTTGTAACCAAATCTATTTAAAAATCCATCATTAAAAATATTAATGACGATCTATGTCAGTATTCCAATTCTATACCAGAACTACTAAAAGCCTTAACATATAGATGAAGCCATCATTTGTCCAACTTTTTAAAACGTTATTCAAAGCTGAGCTACTTGTCTTTACACAGAAGTAAAGCAAAAGTTGGCAGACAAACTTAAATTCACTTCTAGCCCTTTAGTGTTCTGACACTGTATGAAGAAAAGCAGATCATCTATGTCTGCAACACACATCAAATCAAAGGCTGGCACCAATTCCTAGTTTCTATGATAATTTGAGGGACAGAACTGAACTATTTCTAGACACAGTGAAATTCATTCTCAAGACTTCCAGATACTAAATAAGATCTCTCTTTAAAACCCAGCCTTGACAATGACAACTATTCCCACCCCACCATTAAATTAAAATCTAAAATAATCCCTTCTAAGCTTA
>WAAD01038850.1:0-44225 GCA_013389945.1 Fregata magnificens
GTCTTTTCCAACCTTACTGATTCTATGATTCTATCCTCTCTATATTAGGACATATCTCATGTGAGCTAGAGAAGGTCTCAACTTCCTCAAAATAGAAAAAAAGAATTGTTCTTCCCAGTTCTCTCAGGGTGCACTATTAAAACCATTCAAATAAATGAACGCTACCAAAAAAAAAAAGAGAGTAACAGACAACAGTGTAATACTCAGCCCCATTAGATGGCATCACTGTTCAAAAAAAGCTACTTGTGGGTGAGCTGTACACAGATCTTCACATACGCTGACAACTTTATTCCTAGAAATTGATACTACAAACCTAATACATTCCTTAACCAGGGAGGCAGGCCTGAAAAGCACAGCTTATTATCTTCCTGCAGCTTGTTTGTTTTTAGGAAATGATTTTTTGTATTGTTGCATTTCAACTTTTGGTGGTCCTGGTAATAGTAATGGTTTAATCATAAATAAAAGTAGTAGTTTAATAATGCTGCAATGCAATAACATTTGCCAAAAAAAAAAGTATGTAAAATAAGGTCTATTTTAAATGCAAAAAAATTATTTCATTGATATTTTAATTGTGAGCAATAAAAAATAACTGACACCTTAGAAAAGATTAATTTTAAATTTTGGTTTATTTTATTGCTTAAATATAGATTGCACAGTGTGTTCTTACATTTATTGAAACTGGTTCATTACATACAGTACAGAATATATGACCATCAGAACAACAGACAAATTAGCCCTACTCTGATTTCAGACAATAGGCTATTTCTACCTTTTGAAATTAACAAGGATTTAATTTACTTTAAAGTGACCCACTACCAAAAGCTATAATTTTGCAAAAATGACGCAATGGGAAAGAGAACCCAAAGCAAAAGCTGGAATACATTTAAACAGCTGGATACCAATTTATAAACATTGTGAAAGTACTCAACGTGTTGCAGGTAACACAGGGCCAGTATGCATACGGAGCTTTTAAGTTCTGCAACTTGTCTCAAGAACACAAAGAGATAAGTGAAACAAAGCAGCTTTATACTGTACAACAGCATTCTTAATCCATTTGGTTTCATTCATTAGCTACGTATAACAATAGCTACCAAGACGATACATTTTACAGTCATTCCCATCTTCCAGCTGTCTACAAAGGCCAGAGTGAACCAACTATCAACTTACAGACTCCCTGAATTTCCAGAAAGGAAGAAATTAAATATCACGTGAACACAGAGTGTTACAAGCTCTTCATTCCCTGCACAATACCTGCACAACACCTGCATTTCCCAAACAGAGCTCATTTGAACATTGGAAACATGGAAACCTATCATCAGCATAAATGAAAAATACTTCATAAACAGAACAGAAAATGAAACGCTGAATTTAATTATTTTCACATGCAGCATTCATGCAACAGAATTCAACCATAGAAACAATCCTGTATTTACAGCACAGTCTCCATACTGCAAGAGTGCAAACAGAAGTACATTCTTTATTTCTTGGACTTCTTTTTTTTTTTTTGTACAAAAGTGCACAGTGTTGTTCTTAAAAAAATGACAGAGCGGATAAGTGTTTTACATTGTATCCCTAGGTTAGATTTACTATTTAAAAAATTACTCTCTTTACATAGGCCAAAAAACTATTATGTCTTACCTTAAAAAAAACCAAAAAGTGAAAACTAAAAGCTAGAGTGACAAGTCCTATTTATGTGTAGACTGCGGTCTGATCAGGCTGATACGCTGCAGCAGTAAAAATCACAACGGAATGCTGTAGATAAGGGGCTGTTTCGTCATCCACTAACAGCTGTGATTGCACTGTTAAACTGAAAAAAAGGTCTCAATTACCTTTTGAGTTTTCTGAATGCTTTCTGAAAGTCTCAGCATGTTATCTCATAGGTTTAAGTAGCTGATATTTCTCTGATGTTGTCACATCAGGCTTTAAAAGTAGTTCGGTGGAATATTGTACTACAGTTCAAAAAACTTAAAATCCGTTTTACAGTGGGTTTTCAAATGCTCAGAACAGTCAGCAAATTAGCTGGCATGATAACCATTCAGATCTTAGAATTATGCAACCATAGATTAATTTAGGTTGGGAATTCTGAAGGTCATCTAAACCAAGCTCCTGCTCAAAGCAGGGCTAACTGAAGTTAGATCACTTAGTTCATGGCCTGATCACTGTTTATCTAAACTGCTGGCTAACTTAAATGTCTTATATTTATTATAGATGTTTGAGAACATTCATTCACGTTTGTGATGCTTCAGTCAGATTCAGATAGATTAAGGGACTTCAAACTTACTATCCCTGGCATCAAGAAAAGCTGTTTTTTCTTTTTGCCTGCAGAATTTACTGAGTCATAAAGACAGCCTCAACAATTATCATCAAAAGCTCAGTGATTTACTAGATCTTTTTTTTTACTTTATTTACATTTGAATAGTATACTCAGATACATAAACCTATGAAAGTTAACACATTTTTCTTATTTCTAGAAAGGTTTGAGAATGAAACAAAAATGAACACAGAGATGGATCTCTAAAAATGCTTTTGCTTGAAAACGTATGTAATAAATTCTTGGTCTTTAAATGGTTTCATCCAGTTTTCTTTCAATTTCTAAAATATCATTAAAAAGCTGTAATAAACTACAGAGAAATACCTCATAGAATATATTTGTAATTTCTGTATTTATGATTTAAAATGCCCTCAGTTTATTTTCTGCTATACTAAATATATCTCTCATGTATTTATATTAAAGCAGACATTAAAATACTACTGCATTTTCAAAAGTACAGTCTGTAAACCATACACCTTAAGACATGAAAAATATTGCACAGTTCAGTGCTTCAAGAGGAGATTTCTCCTCTCTTATGCAAAGCAGTTGACTTTTAGTAAGAAACACAGGACATATACTGGGTGTACACATCTAAAAAGCATGGTATGTGATGCATCAAAAAAATAATTAACAAGTGTCCATTCATTAATTTACTGTACTTGAACACATGTAAGGTGTTGGTTTTTTCCATATATTCCAAAATAAACAAGTTGGCTAGCTATGGCAGCATGAATAAAAGGGAGCTAAGGTAGTGCTCCACTGGTTACATTTATTATGATGAAGCAAGCCAAAAGCATTCTATTTAGATATATAACTGAGGTGGAGAGGAGAAAAAAAAAAACAAACAACATACAAACAAAAAAAAAAGAAAAAGCTTAACAGGTTCTTCAGTTACAATGACTCAGGAATTTACAGAAATACAAATTCCTATTGTAACTGAAATATTCATCTATATGGCAAGACAAGTTTTAAATCTGACTTCTACATGTACTCAAATATGAAAATGAGGAAACATGATATATGAAAAACCTAACTTCAAATATATTACAGAAGAAAATAACTCAGGACAGTCTCATGAGTTTGGCTAGAGTAATCTCTATTTGATTCACGTCCATCATTATTTTAAAGTCAGTTTAGATGAAATAAACAATAAAATTTGAAAACTCATCTTGTTCTTTCTATTGTATTCTACTCTAAATAATGTCCAGCAGACTTCAGAAGACACTTAATACACACAAAGATCTGGAAACTTCATCTCATAGACTGGAACAGATTGGTAATGAGCATGTCCAGCAGTAATCGTCATTGTTCCTGAGGGGCTAGGTGGAGGACTGTGTGAGAAGAACAATCAATATGTATAATTTATAATTATATAGATTGCTTTCTTTTTTATAACTTGATATATGAGTAGCTGAGCAACAAGAGTAAACTAGCCTCCCCCCCTCACAACCAGTATTTTATCCTATTCCTGAAATTCTAATGAAATTATCACGCCTCAGGTTTTTTTTTGTACTCTGGTCTAGATCATCAACTTCACTGATGTTACAGAACTACGAAAATACATTTTATTACTATCAAATACTGTTCATACTGCACAATGGATGTGCACAACACTATAATAATGTCATGTACTATTTTGGGTGTTCATTTTCTAATCGCTTTCTCAAACAGATACAGCAATGGGAGAACAGCAGCATTCTTCAATACTACTGACATACATAGAAATAATATAAGTATACTATGACATGCTTTCTGGATATTCTCCACTATCTAAAAGATTCAAAATAGTAAAAAGAAAATCAAAGTGACTGTTTTAGATGAACTCTTTACTCTTTTCCAGTGTACTGGTTTTGGCTGGGATGGAGTTAATTTTCTTTATAGTTGCTAGTATGGGGCTATGTTTTGGATGTGTGATGATAACAGTGTTGATAATACAGAGATGTTTTAGTTACTGCTGACTTACACAGAGTCAAGGCCTTTTCTGCTTCTCACCCCACCCCACCAGTGAGGAGGCTGGGGGTGCACAAGAAGCTGGGACGGGACACAGCTGGGACAGCTGACCCCAGCTGACCAAAGGGATATTCCACACCATATGATGTCATGCTCAGCAATAATAGCTTTAGGGAAGAAGAAGGAAGGGGGGGACGTTTGGAGTGATGGCATTTGTCTTCCCAAGTAACCGTTACGCGTGATGGAGCCCTGCTTTCCTGGAGATGGTTGAACACCTGCCTGCCGATGGGAAGTAGTGAGTGAATTCCTTCTTTTGGTTTGCTTGCACGCGAAGCTTCTGCTTTACCTGTTAGACTGTCTTTACCTCAACCCACAAGTTTCCTCACTTTTACCCTTCCGATTCCCTCCCCCAACCCACGGGGGGGGGTGGGGGTAAGCAAGCGGCTGTGTGGGGCTTACCGCAGCTAAATCACAACATTCAGTTAAGTCAATTAATTTCTGCCTACTACAGGTGTTTAAGGACTCTATGACATAACCACTTCAAAGTAGTCGCAATTGCTTTATAACGCATTTTTCATTCATCATATTCTTCTTGCATAAAGCCTTACCGAATGGTGAGTTCCAGTATCTGTGCAAGTCTATCATGAAGCAAGTTTGCCTAGGAAAAAAAAATTAAAATTGAATTATTAACTACTATATATTGAACCAAGTTAAAATGAATGTGCCGGGCCACACTCAGTGAGTGTGTTTCACACCACCACATGGCAAATCTAGGCAGTATTTCCTATCTCAATTTCTCTTCTCACTGCTGCAAGGATTCTGAGCCCTGAAGAGGCATGGGAGACTGAGTGAACCTGTCTTTGAGTGCAAGGAATTAGATAGCAAATTTTGCTGTTGCAGACAGGAGTTTAACAAACCTGAAATACATTTAGTTATACAAAAATATATAGTGGGGTAAATACTGTTCCAGTTATCCCAGGATGAAGTAGGAACAGACCATGAATCTAGATTTCAAAGATAGTAGGGAAAACGTTAAGATGAAGAGTGTATGAGATTTCTATTCCTTTTCAAATGGTCTAGGAACAATCAAAAGCACACTTTAAATAACTGAATTTTCCCAACATTAATAATAGTAGAGATAACAGCTGAACACAAAAACTGAACTTCTTTAGAAGTAACAGCAGCAGCGACATGATAACGTAAATCACCTTTAGCTAGCACGGCCCCATTAGCGCTTATACTAGTGTCTTCAATGCTGTAAAATATTCTTCAGAAACTTACTTTGGTTTCACATTGTGCTGCAATTTCTTCAAATGGCGCTTTTTGGAACTTTTCAATCACAAGACGCCTTTTTTCTTTTTCCTGTTCTTCAAGTCCATTGTTATCTCAAAAAAAAAGACAAATGTAATCTTTGCCTATCAAGTATAAGTGATATAAACCTTCAAACGTGCACTGCAGAAGCAAACACACACTGTTTTGAAGTGACGCAACCATACTCAAGTGAGCTGTCATCTGTCATTGCTTCTAAAGCAAAATGCAGATACAATTTCAGGAGGCTGGTTTGAGGACCTCAGTTTTGCCCCTTTCTTAGTATGTGCTTTAATTACGAGTACATCCAGGCTTCCTTTTGTTTTATTATCTGGACTCAAGAATGCACTTCTTGCTTACTGCACACAAGTTCAGCTTCAAAAGTAAAGAAGGGATTATCCTCCCTCCCAGTATCATGCAGACAGGTGAGCAGGATTTTCTATTAGAATTTGGGAAAAGCGAGGTCAACCTCCATAGGCTGAATGAACCTACAACCAGTTGGAACTCTGCAGCATCTAACGAATTTAAGTTCTCCAGTGATTAGGCAGGTTTGGAAAACTGTCAGATTGAATTCTTGTTTAAAATATCAGCATCTATTGTTTAAAACATCCATGTCTAATCCATGTCTTTGACTGGATTTTGGTGGACTGGACAGCATTTATTAGCAATTACTTATAGTGATATGAAATAAGGAAACCGGCTAATTCTGAGTTATGGTAGGTGGGTCACTTGTCAGAAAAATATTCTTCTAAACAAATCAGATAGATGTGTATCAATGCACTAACTAAAAAATGGAGTGGTTTTGAAGTCCACAATGTGTACCTTACAATCTATTTTCTGAATGCATTGAAGACCTGAAAATCTTAATATGTAAAAAATATTTAAGTTGCTTTTTAAATAATCACTCAATGCAATTTGAAAATCTCACATTATTTATAGCTTGGCCTGTAAGGGCAAATTTAATAGACGACAGGTATTTCCAGATGCTTTTCTTTCAGTCACATTAGCTTCAGAAAAAGAATTCAGTGAAATTATCAAGATATCATTTCAGAATTTTAGAAATAAGTAACTGAAGTTTTAAATAAATGTACTAGCGGAAGAGAAACAAATGTAGTATTTTAATTATGTTATTCTGGCAACACCTTCTCTAGCAATTCCACAGTAATCTAGAACTATGCTGCATAAACACAACTGTAATAAATCTTACCAATTGCTTTCTTCAGAGCTTCAAAGGTGATTTCTTCAGTATTATCAACCTAAACACAAAGAAACAAAACCCCTTAAACCTCACATATAACAAGCTTTTAAAAAATAAGCAATGCGATAAAAACAGAAGGCCAAAATGGCCACAGAGCTTTCTGCCTTACAAGTTTCTAATAGCTTTACCTGGAGTTTCTGTGACAGACGGCAGATCACTAATTCACATTCTAAGCCACTGCCATTAGTGAGGAAATTTTTATCAAATGAGATCAAGGAAAACTTTACAAATTCTGGTCAAGAAGCTCTATGGCAACAATACTTTGGAAAAGGACTTGAATTTTGGCAGAACGCTCCTTTGGGTCAGGAATATGCTGTGGTGTTTCTATACTGCTAAGCCTCATTACTGGTTCTTAGACAACTGTTGTGAGTAACAGCAACTGCTTCCTGAGACTAGTTGAGTTACCAGCAACATGATACTAAAATAAGAGATGGTAGTGGAGGGTAGAGTGGAAAAATGGTTATTGCTTTAGGCTAACTTCATACCAGTATGGGCTCCAAATAATTTGGTGCGTATGTCAAACATGGAGCTAAAGGGCTCTTCATAACAAGCTATGTCTGATGCACTGAGAAAATTTGTTCATTTAGCGATATGAATATCCATTTGCTGCTGCAGATGTACTTCATCAGGAGCTGCTTGGGGCTGCAAAATTACCGAAGACACATCAACATTTCTCTGAAAAGCTCCAGCTCATGGATCTTTGTGTTTCAATTCTTTATAGACCTAGAGTTTCTGTATCAGTAAGCATATTTACAGTGAAACCAGTGTGATAATATCAGGGAAGAATGCTTAGATGGCAGAACAGTGTTCACCTGAATATAACATGGTTTCTTAGCTTGGACTGCCTTACTAACTACATGTAAACAGGCATCACTTTTATTTTTCCTTATAAACGCTAATTGTTTAGAATGGTCTAATATGATGTAAGATAAAAGATCTGTAAGGTAGCAAAAAGTTATTTCACCCTATTCAGAAGACTGAATTCTTTCAAATTTTTAATTCACTGACTTGACCTACTATAAATGGAAAAGCCAGAAGAAGTAGCTGTTTCCTTTTTATATCAGTGTTATTTCAGGAGATGGAGCTGTAAATGATACTTTTCTAACAGATTTTACTGCATTAGCATCCTATTCTCTACCTCTGAACATATAAAAGGTTAATAAACAGCAAAACTTCCTTTATGTCAAATATTTGTAGATATGGCTAGAGATAAAGAGTATTCAGGTTTTGAAATAATCACCTTTTATACGATTCATATTTTGTAAATACTACTTGTTTATGGCAGCCTTTCAGATTTCTAATTAACATCCGTAGTACTTGCTGATATTAGCCAGCATTATATTTAGTTGTTAATATCACGGAAGCACTAGCTGCTTTTACAAGTGCTTTCATCTTATAAATGGACATAACTATGGAATAAACCATCTTCCTGAACAGGATTCACTAACAGACTTGCCACAGCAAAACACTTTGATTGTGCTGACAAAAGAATTGCATTCGTATTGTATACAATAATAGATATTTCATGGATAAACAGTCTTCTACCTCAGACAGTGTAGAAATGATACCATACATCATTAATCCTAAAACTTCCATTAATTAAGTAGCTTATCCTTTCAATCATAAATTATGCTCTTTTTTTTACAGTTTAATTCTGCTGACAGTTATGGATTATGTTATATTTACTAATCTACACAGCAAGAGAACCAGATTTAATATCCTCGTGGACTTTTTTTTTCTTTTTTTCCTCCTCTTGAGTTACATCGAGTGTATCATCTTATGTTGCAGGTGGCAAAAAACACGCATTATGAGGGAACAAGAATTTGCAAAAATTACAAAGCACCATTACTGAAGGAACAGGCTGCCCAGGGAAGTCACCATCCCTGGAGGCATTTAAAAGGCGTGTAGACATGGCACTTAGGGACATAGTTTAGTGGTGGACTTGGCAGTGTTAGGTTTACAGTCGGACTTGTTGATCTTAAGGGTCTTTTCCAACCTAAACGATTCTATGATTCTATGAAAGTTTTTCAGATGTTCATGATTTAGGTATCAAGGTGCAGTCAGCAAACTGGAAAATACTGGTTTTCCCTTTGCATTGTAAACAAACATTGTAAAGCAACTAAAGGAGGAATACTTTGTTTCATGTGTTTCTGATTAATAAAATTCTTGTTTTTAAGAGAGACAAACAGTAATTCATTATCCAAGACGCTGTACCACATTAAACTGAGAACCCAAACAAAGATTTTGATTTATCTACAACTGCTAAATCCTCTTCAAAAAATGTCTATATATCAATGCTTAACATAACATCAGCATAATCATTTGAAATCTGAAATGGAAATTTCTCTCATTTAATTCGACTTTCAAAAGAGACGTTCAGTCACATATAATACACGATTTTAAAAAAGGATATTAATGGCAAACACCCCCATTCGTATTACAAGCATTTACTTTCTTCAGAAAGCTAAAGATTGTGATAATTTGGCTTATTTTTCAAATGCTTTTTTCTTCTTTCTCCTAAACTTTTATCTAGTTTATCTGTATCCTTGCTAATGCACAATACCAAGAAGTGAACACAGAAATATCATCTGAAGTATCATCAGCACAGAGCAGAAAGGAATAATAATAATGATGCAAAACATAAATCACTTAGTAACTTCTAAAATGAGGCTTGCTCCTTTACAATAGCTTAATATTACATTTTTAACTAAAATTCAGCTTGACTCTGTCCATACTTTCTGTTTCATGCCCCTAGCCAGTTTGTTCTTTAAGATGCTAAAGGCAGGATTCATTTGCAGGTACAAACACTTCAATTTCAACAGCTAATCTCCATCGCAGCCAGCAGAAACCTGGTTAATAAATATCAGCAGAACCTTGAAAAAGATTCAGTAGAAATGGAGATTTATTTTAAGAAATACTTCAAATGAAGTGTCAAAAGATGTGGGATAATTTTAATTATAATGCAGTCTTCCTAAGGGATAATTAGGATCAGCTCCTGTGCCCTACACATGAACTTTTTGTTGCTACCTTATCCTTCCTATGTCTTTAAAGCACTGTGTTGCTCTTCTGGAAGGGAAACGTGATACTGTAACACTGTGGTGTAAGTAGCCTGCCTAGTCTTTACCTGCCCCTCTCAAAGAAGGCAGGTGTCCCACTAGTCTTATATCTGTCAGCCCCATGTTGATGAACAAGACTCTCAGGTACTTCAAACGATGCAAGGATACAGATGCAGGAGTTTTATCTGATCCCTCAAAATGCAAAGAGAATTTTTTAGAATATTTACTCATAAAATATTAGTTGTTCAGCATATATATGTATTGCTACCCCCATACTCTGCAGTACTATCTGTAAAAACTATAGTGACAAAATATATTTTTATACAGCAAGATCAGTATCAGTGTCCCTGACAACACATTTCTACAAATATAGGAGTTAAAAAAATCAAAACCTCAAAGCATTTAACATTGCTAGAACAATTAGATATTAGAGTTTCTGGGAAAACTTCATTTGCATTCCCTCCCTGCCTCGCTGGAAGATGCTGCTTTAAAATGTCCCATCATTTTCATACCTTAGCCTCTGTGTTGTTGCCAGGCAGAATATCCACCTGAATAGATACTGTATCCACAATGCTCTTCCTCCTGGAGAGTCTGTCCTCATCTAGAAGAAAAACAACTTATCTCACTTTTTGTGTAACAGTTGAAACATGATCAATCGAATTTCTACACATCAGATGCAAATTTGTTTCTATATGCCTATTTAACCCAAGATCCTCTATTTTATCATTTGGATTATTGTGAAAAATGATCAGTTACTGCTCTAAATTATTAAATATGAAGGAAAATAACCTTTTTCTTGTCCCTTCCCCCTCTCATCCCAGATCTTGCCAACTTTCCCTTGAAAGCCCAGAATTTTAAAAAATGAGATGAGATCTTCTTCAAATGCACAATAAATAACATAGTACATGATGATATATTGCTGTGGAGTAATTTATAAAAGCCTGAACTTATTTTTTTTGTTGTGAAATTGAAATACTAAGGTCTTAATTGGAAGGTATTCTGAAACAGAAAAGGGCTTCCTGGAAGGTGACTCATTGACAGAAGAAATAAAGATTTCTGAAAGGAAATGAACAACAATACTTCCTTATTCTTGTTGCTACAAGTACCATAGTTCAGCGAGTCTGAAAATCTACTTGGTGAAAAAATTCTCTCCATTTCTAACTTCCTACAAACATTCTAGCAAGACTAGCTGGCCTAAAAAGTTGTCAGAATAAGACCAACTGTGCTGATACTAAAAGGAGCACAACAATTTCATTAATGCATAAGCAGATTATGATCAAATACTCTATCAGTTGATGGATTTTCCTTTTGTGACTGCATTCCTGAGACAACACACCAATAATCTTTTCTCATTTTTGACATTTAATATATTAACATAAGGTTAAAAACACCCAGTAAAAATGCATTTACAGATGTGTCATGAGGATCCTCTGACAAATGGAGGCTTGAGTGGTCTGACTTTCATGTACCTCATTTACAAAACCATGAATTGCCATGTCACATTTTACATTTTAGATGCGATCAAGCCATTTGGATCTGGCCATTATTATTTGATGACTTGCATTGCACACAGTTAGAAGCACCTACAGGCGCCTGATACTAAGATAAAGAGCACGACTGTAAAACTCCCCCACCACAAGGTAATTTATGCCGTTTCTTCCGCAACCTTTGTTTAATCCACTTCTAGCAAAGTGCTTGTGCAGTGCAAATATTGAGCTTGAACAAACAGAATTTGTTCCAGCAGAGCTGAACATACTCAGCTTTTAAAAATCATGAAATAACTTTCAGAAGTCATATAAATGAAATGCCATTTTAAGATCAAGAGGCAGTGAAAGAACAAGATTAGTGAAAAACACCTGAATTCTAGCTATTTTTGCAAGATTCTCAGAGTCCCTAAGCATTTGATGTGGCATTTTGAAGGATTTACTTAATTTTTAATCCCTGACGGCTCACTGGTACACGACCCAATACATACAGAGTCTGAGGAAAGCACCTTAGCCCTCAAGAGTAAACACAAGACAAAACTACATCTTTGCTGCCATCTTGCTGCTCTCTTTATAACTGACATGCAAACACCAGAAAATACATTTTTAGGACTACTTTGTACAGAATGCATTTTTATAATGGATGCCTCACTATACTTGCCTAATAAAAATGCCCGTTCTTCTCTAATTTCAACACATTAAATGGGTAAAAAAATTGTGAAAATTGCTATTTTTTCTGTTACGCTATAAAGTTCGTCTCCACACACACCAAGGAGCCCAGAGGCAGTGGTGGAGCCCCAACACCCGCGGCCCCAGTCTCCATCAGGGCTGTCCCAGCAGTCTTGGCCCTGTGGGGGAATGTAAGAAGCTCTCTGGGTTACCTCACTGACCGAGTCAGGGTCAGTGCCTGGGATATGGGACACATTGTGGGATGCAGGGGAACAGTATCTTGGGATTGCACAAGGCTTAGTATGGGATGTTTAGGGGAGGAACCAAGGGTGGGGAAAAAGGAAGATTAAGATGGTTTGGGAAGGAGCAAGCAAGGAAAATAGACAAATAAGGGGATAAAGGCCTCAGTCCCATGTAAACCGGATGCTGATCAGTATGTGCATCTGGCCATGCCCTGGGCCTCATCAGTGCAGCCTGTCCCATCTTCTGATCAAATCCCATTTCTCTTTTCTTGGGTGAGGGACTCTATTCTTTGTGCAGGTGTGAGCATGGGGGTCTAAGCGCAGCAACTGGAGTCAGACCACAGGTCAGAGGGCCTGGGTGTCTGGAGTGAGGGAGGGCACACAGCACCAGTGCATGGTAACAAGGGAATATCAAGCTGGACCAGTAGGCGAGTAGATCAAGTGGCCTGGGAGCTGGGGTGTGTCCATGTGTGTCTGTCTCTCTGTGTGTCAGTCTGAGGGGAATGCACCTGGAGGGACCAGGAGGCCCATGCCAACTGTCAAAAAGAGCATGAAGTCTGGGGGGTTGACTCAGACCCATGTGTGCACACACGTGTGCATTACTGTGCACAAGGGGGATCTGTACCAGCTGCTGGACTGGGGCTGTGCACCTTGGGGACTCACATGCCCAGGTGCCAGTGACTGGGAAGACTAGAAATCAGGACACAGCTGGTGGGCAGAGAGTGTCTAAGCCCAGCTACTGCTGGGATGCACACAGAACATATGCATGTATACAAGTCCCACTAAAGGAATTTTGTCCTGAACAGCCAGCGAGTAAGACGAATCATCGTTCTGTGAACAGCTGAGAGCTTCTTCCAACTTTCTACCAAGTTCTTGTAATTTCACTCAAAGAGGTAATTAGTGCTATCACAAAAATAATACCTATAGTCCTACTACCTGCTCAGGAAAAGAAAATAGGAAGCTACCATATTGCAGAGTGCCAAATCAAGAGTAAACACAAAGGCAAACCTTGCAGCAGCTAACATTGCTACAGGCGTATCAAGGAGATAAACAAAAAAAAGTGGAAGGAAACACTAAGTACAACACAATTTCTGGCCTAAAGGTCTAAAGGCCTTCTAAAAGCGTGGGGTTTTTTGACTGTGCACAACCTATACACACACCACAGCTAGCAGGAGAACAGGCTGACCTACAACTCATTTTTACCTTTTGACTTGTGTCTGCATTTATGAGGTTTTTTGCCTGATGGAAATAGAGCTAAATTAAAAAAAAAATTATATATGTGTAGACAAAAAATGATTAAATGTACATTTAAATTATCAGCTTCCTCCCTCCCCCAAATAAGAAAGAGATTAAGGTACAAAAAGTTGCAAATATGAATGTCTTTTAAACTGACAAGAAGTACCAAAACAAGAAACAAAGACAGGATGATGATTTTATGTTTATAAGTCTATCTATTATAAGTTTATTAGGCATTATATAATTGATATTCAGAAATACTAGAAATAATTAGGATATAATCTTTACTGGCTTTTTGGGTTCAACCATAACTTTCACAGGAATACACAAAAAAGGGATCCGTCTTTTACTAAAATTATTGATATATTTTGAAACACTATGTTCTAGCATTATATAGTAGAATCATAGAACCATTAAGGTTAGAAAAGACCTCTAGGATCATCAAGTCCAACCATCAACTAACACCACCATGACTCCTAAACTAGGCCCTGGAGTGCCACATAGAAACGAAACATTTCGTTGAAGTAAAACATGAAAAGTTTCAGAGTTCTAAAATATTCACTTTGGTCCTGATTTAGTTAAATAAAAACCTTGGAAGCTCAATGTCCCACAGGATCAGAGATTAATGATCCTAGTTATATATGATAACAGACATGGAACCAGTTTTGGTTCCTGCTCTTTACAAAAAGATTACAAAAAAAAACCCCAAACCCCAAAACCATCTGATTCACATCCGCTAAGATTTAGCATTAAATATAGCCGTTTCTCACCACCTGAAGAGGCAGTTAATCACATACTTGCAGCTCACTTAACCTTGATGTCAGAACTTACATATCTTCCTATGCAGGAATGCATTTTTATCGACTTATCCAAGAAAACCCTAGCAAGGTCATTTGGGTACAAATACATCTCAATTTCTAGAAGAGGTTTAACATAAATTTCAAACCAGGCTATCCTTCTCATTCCATTCTCATTCACTCAAAGACAGTAAAAATTCAAAAACGTAACATTTCCTTACTTGCTACCTACCTCTTCTGCCAATAGTAAAATACAATGTTAACTGTTTTTTTTGGATGCCAGAAGAAATAATCTGTCAAGTATAGCAACATTTTCCTTTTTAGAAGACAACCAGCAACAGAAAACACAGACATTGCAGCTGTGTCTCAGAATATATCACTTTTGCCTGCTAGCACTTGGGACAAAACCACATCTGCTGTTCTGGAGAACTCATTCCATCCCATAGCAGCTATCCAAAAAAGCTTATTCAAGAGCAGGCAGCAATGTCTCTGAATCGTACTGCAAGTGTGACAGATCTGGCATTCACTGTCCATATGTACTATATTTCTTTCTACGCACGAGCTACAAAACATTGGAATCACATTTTCCTGCTAGATGCTTTTATTTCACAACAAGGTCATGCTTCAGACTAGGATGTCCCATAGTCTATTACGATAGCAACTAGTTACATACAGCCACAAAACACACATGGTTAATAAAAAAAATTCTTCAAACAATTTTTTTCAGTAAGCTGCTCAACTGGCTGTTGAAAATATATTAAAAGCCAAAAACATACAATGTCACATACTAGCAAGTCATTCACACACTATTCTGCATCCTGGGTAGCA
Organism: Fregata magnificens; assembly: GCA_013389945.1. Classification (NCBI taxonomy): domain Eukaryota; kingdom Metazoa; phylum Chordata; class Aves; order Suliformes; family Fregatidae; genus Fregata; species Fregata magnificens. Next base: position 15,140 of record WAAD01038850.1, read on the forward strand.
TGAACTCTCACAAATCTTCCTCAGGCATACTTAATTTTCATCGTGTTACCTGACACTAAGATGGCATAGGTATCTAATGAAGGAAAACATAACATTCTTGATTAAATTAACATCTGCTCATTGAGAATTTGACTAAGGCCAATAACTCAAGTCAGCACAAGGCCATATGGCAAAAGGATGGAATACTTTCCATCCAGTATTTACATAAAAAGGTTAAAGTATGCTGACTTGTATAATTCTTCCTCACCTGCTAACTCAAGTGAATACAGAAAAACAGTAATAATCACTACTATCTTCTTAGGTATTCTTTCAAAAGCAAAGACTTCATTAAAAAAGAGCCGAAGTGGGTTCAAGAACTTTCTGCCCCACCATCTGAATTTAAGGGAAAAAAAAAAAAAAAATCTTAAAAGGACACAAAGTTGAAAATTCTTAGCAATAACACAGTAGCTAATGAGAAAAAAAAAACCAAATACCTTGAGAAAACAGAATTATACTTTGATTAAGTTTTGCTGCCAAATAGTCACACTACATTTCATTGGCACGCAACACATTAAGCAAGCATTCTTAATAACTGTTACTTAGCAGTTTTGCCACTAATCACCACTTACCTGTTACCTGGGGTACGTATGGAACTGACAATCTTTCCACACTGTATCCACTGCCTCCTAATGATTCTGCAATCTTGTTTGTCAGGAAAAATAAATTTTTTTCATGCTTCTCTAAGGATTTTGGAAGACTGTCAAAATATATATTTGAAGTTATTATCTATCAATAAAGATTTGCTCATTAAGTAAAATACTTTTATAATGTCTGCAAGCAACCAAAAAGGGTCAATGGTAACGATCTGATAGAAATAAAACTTGCTCAGTTATTTAGGAATGAATATACACGCCAAAATGAGTCCATTGAATACCTCTGCAATATTTTAAATTACCTTAACACTTCTTGGTTATGTAAATTATGTTCCTCACCTATTCTGCTACATCTTGAGAGAATATGGTCTCTGTTAAATGGAAAAAAACCTGCAGAGTAATAGTATTTGCCATTTGCCAGCAATGTGCCCTTGCGACAAAAAAAGCTAATGGCATCCTGGGCTGCATTAGGAGGAGTATTGCCAGCAGGTCAAGGGAGGTGATCCTTCCCCTTTACTCAGCATTGGTAAGGCCACACCTGGAGTGCTGTGTCAAATACAGGACTCCCCAGGACAGGAGAGACATGGACTTACTGTGGAGAGTCCAGCAAAGGGACACTAAGGTGATTAAGGGACTGGAGCATCTCTCCAATGAAGAAAGACTGAGAGCTGAGACGGTTCAACATGGAGAAAAGAAGGTGGATCTTACCAATGTGTACAACTACCTTAAGGGAGGGAGGGTGGAAAGACAATAGAGCCAGGCTCTTTTCAATGGTGCCTAGTGACAGGACCAGAAGCAATGGGCACAAACTGAAACACAGGAGGTTCTGTTCGAACACCAGGAAACACTTTTTTACTGTGAGGGTGACCAAGCACTGGCACAGGTTGCCCAGAGAGGCTGTGGATTCTCCATCCTTGAAGATATTCCAAAGCCACCTGGATGTGGTCCTGGACAGCCTGCTCTAGATGACCCAGCAAGAGCAGGGAGGTTGGACCAGATGACCTCCAGAGGTCCCTTCCAATCTCACCCATTCTGTGATTTAGTGAAAATGCATTTTGTTGTGTTAGCACTTATACCAAGCATCATATTGTGTAGATGTAAGTGCCTCTGACTACAATAAAAAAAAGTCTGAAAACCAGAATTTTTTTCATATATGCATATATGCATTTAATGCTTGGTTTTCTTCTGCCTATCCTGTACACTATTAAACCTCTAAATTATTTTTCACCTATGCAACATATTTCAATAATGTGTAGTTTTTAATAGCAAAATAGGTACTTCACTGTTCATTAATTCACATCTACTTACTTGCATTTGTCTTTGAAAATTGTTTCTGGTAGAAAATAAGGTGCTTCCAGACTTCTAGTTTCGATGACCTGAAAAAAACCAAGACAAATTGTACAAATGGAGTCGTTCCGTAGCATTTTCTCCAATGACTAAATTGCTTAAAGAGGTTCTACTGTAGCAGATTACCAATCCTTCACTAACATCCACCTCAGCACAAATGAGACCTTTAGAATTTCTTTTAACCAGAGAAAGAGATTGTGGCATTCACCCTTTAGATTAAAAATCTGGTTCTCATGGTCTTCTGCATGTCAATACTGTTTTACCAAAGCCAGTGAGGCTGTAAATTGTTATACCAGATTGGGATTTAGCCCATTATATATGGTACCATAAACAAAATAAAAATGCTATACCTTGAAGAAGAATATTCTGTGCATAGTTTTAAGAGTCAGCAAGTAATGCCATCGGAGACCAAAGACAAAGAGCAATGTTGGTGGACACAAATACAGATCAACACCACAAGCAGTTACTTGACAGAAGTTATTTACCCATTTTACAGTAGAATGTGTACTATTCAAAATGACTTAAATTACTTAATTATGTGTTACCTTGCTGACATGCTGACAAAAGGCAGGAACTGCAATCATCTGACTCAGAAAGTTTAGATACGCTGCAACCAATGCCATGACACCACAACGATTAAACATTGGCAGATTATCCTCATTGATGATGGCAATGTCCTGAAATATAAAGGATAGCATTACACCCTCCAAAGTTAACTGGCTGTCCCGAATATATCGAAGTCAAAATTATTATTAGTAACACTAGCTGACATATGATGACTATCTAGTATTACTTGGCATTGAAAGCCTCTCACCTTAAAATTCTAGTCTTCTAGCTCACTCCTGATTTAGGTATATATTGATCTGAAGTTAGAGAGCTTGAAGGATTCAATCCCTAAGACGACAAATAAATCTGCTCCACTCAAACTTCTGTTTCTCAGAAAGGGAGTACAGGTTAATGACTGGTAGTCTCTTGTCCTTAAGATCCCCATAAGGACCACCTGCTCATCATAACTTTTTTCCAGGAAAATTAGAAACAGTAGGTTAATAATAAAAATCTCTCTTGTGAGTCACAGATGCAGTACCACAAAGGGAATTATTTAATGCTTATTAGCATTTCTGTGTTCATTCAGATTGTATTATTTTTGCTCTAGTAAAACTCCTAATGTCATTTTCATCAAGCAGGTATTTGGTTCAGTGACATATTTTAAAATTAAGGATGCACTCTGCATTTCAGAGTTTCATAATGCAGGTGCACAATAGGGAATAAGGCTAATGACAGAGTGAACTGGGAATACAGGACACAATTTCATGAAATTTCCACAGCACATGCTCGCATTAATTTTTTGAATGCTTTAATTTCAACACAGATAAACATACTAAGTTACACAGTTTCACTGAGGACTGTATGCAAGTATGAAATAATGTTTGATCCTGTAAAGGAAATGTTAAGGAATAAAGCCTGTCAACACACTGATAGAATTTTACTCTAAGGTAAGATTAAATAGCCTGGTTTGACAAGTATTTCCAACCAATCAATTAACCAAAAGCTTTCTTCCAAGGTGAGGACATTCCATATATTTTATACAGAACACTGACGCAAGATTATAAGAACACCTTGTCAATCTGCTAATGCATATATCAGTGATTCTAGGGAATGTTTCAACAGATTTCCACATCTGCTATATTTCCTGAAGAGAACATGTTGTAGAAGTTTGTAACAAATCTGATTAGTCGACGTTTCCCTATTAATAAGTGTTATGCACAAAGTGCACTTCCATAATGGATCGGTCAAATTAGGACTGAATGATGTGATTTCCAATTTGAAGATCAATACGCAAACAAGAAAAAGTTATCCACATCTCCAATTACCAATATAAATTGTCAATCAATGAACCCAACACTGATTCAGACTCATACCTGCAAAGCAATAGCTAATCGAATGAGGTCAATAACCACTTCTTCATTGGCTAGTTCAATTGTGGTAAGAGCTAGTGAAGTAAACAGTAATTCAAAGTTTTTTTGGACATTGTCTTCTTCTTTACAGCCTAAATAGATGTGTCTGTACAAGTGCTGACCATGCTATAAAAGACAAAAAAGGGAAAATGAGTATTAAAATTATAGAATAATTTAGGTTGGAAAGGATATTTAAAGGTCTTCTAGTCCAACTCCCTACTCCAGGCAAAGCCAACTTTGACATTACATCATCTTGGATACAGAATTTAAAAAAAATAAAAAAGGATAAAATACATGTATACACATACATACACATACACAAACAAGTATATGAGTAATTAAGACGACCACTAGTTTACTACCATAACAGTAGCTTCTTTATAAATATAGTACTATTTTATTTTATGTAGAAGTGTATGGATGGGCAAGATGATACAGAGAATTGCACATGTGTGAGCAACAAACGTGCAGAACACTGAACTGTGTGTCAGACATTGACATTCATTTCCTATTGAAATATTCAGAAAAAAATTGCCCATTTATGAAAAGGAAAAAATAAAAAGTAGATCCCAAAACATTCTTAAGAATGTCCAACCAACTGAGGAGCTTCAAGGGTTATCCCTGTGAAGACATAAAATTTTAAGCAAGTCTCCTTGAAGAGCAAACTGAGAAAAAATTCTTTTAGAGGGTGCTTCAGAAGATGACTAGGGCTCTTTTACCACTGTGCATACAGAGGCTCTAGCTCTCGTGAAGAACATAGGTTATCTAATGAAAGACTTCAAAAGTGACTTTCCTTTCCTCATAACGCTGTCCTTAACAAACTCTTTGTAAAAAACCTATTATTTCAACACAAAAAAATGAAAATACAGAAAGGCAGGTCAAGAAGCAGGTTTTGTATGCAACACATGACTCAGTACTACCCCAGCATTCTTGACAGATTAAGAATGCAGGTCTGTATCAGTTGACACAGTTAATTTTCAAGATCTAAGGACTGATGCTTTACCTCTGGAAGTACTAGTTCAGCTTTAGAAGAAGAAAGAAGACTCATTTTTAACATCTGTTTTTCAAGCAGGACATATTCACTTAAGAAATAATAAAGATGCTGTTAGTCTTCTTACTACTTCTAAAATAAAATACGAAGTTGTTCAAATTATTTTTATTTAGAAAAAGAGGGATACAGAGCTATTAGCAAAGCACAGAAGCTACTATGACATAAGCACAGTGAAGGTTAGCTGTTTAAAGACACAGTATATTTGGGAGCTGAAAGTAAGGAAATTATTCATCCCACTGATAAAGAATTGCACCTAGATATGAAAATAAATTATTATGTGGATTTTCTCGACAAGTAGTATCTTTCTAGAAGATTGCAAAATGCAAGAAGTTCAATATCTCCCTTTAAAGAAAGGTCAGGAATAAACCTCCTGGCTTTGAGAAGGTGGACTAGAGATGAAGAGAGTTTTGTGTCTACATCTGGTTTAGTTCCACCTAATTTTAGGTACTGAAATTCCTAAGTATGATACATAATTGCCTTAGGATCCCCAAACAAGCCTAAATGGTCATTCAGATTTTAATGGACTTCTGGAGGTGCTTCACCCCTCTCCTTTGATAATGCAAGGAATCTAGGAAGAGTAGGCTGCTAACACACACATCTAAACTGGGTGAGTAACATTAGGTTTGTGATATGCACCTGAAACAGTATCACATGGAGAATTATTGAATGACTTCACTCCCCAGGGTTAATACATTTTTTTAGAAGACTGCATAATCTTCTCTTGACCTGATAAGAGTCTCTTTTCCTCTCCTGCCCTCTTTTTCAGATGATATGTTAACAATTCAAATATTTAGTTTGACAATTAAAATTTTCATCGAGCAAAATCAATAAATACAACTTATCCAAACTGTTTTAAATCCTAAACATTAAATTGATGAATTAAAATTTAATTCACTTTTTACAAAGATACGTTACTAATAACAGCCAATGTGGGAGTATTCTTTATATTTTTATTGTTACAGTATTAATCAAAACAGGTGTAAATATACCACAAGGAATATCAACTGTACTAACTTAGTAAGAACATTTATCTTGCAATGTTACTTGAAAGCTGCACAACTCTATTTTGCATATTATTATATATGTAGTATTTTTGCCTCTGGACAAGTTAAACTGCAGTTGTTCTGATTTCTATAATTAGAATATTAAATTAAGTCAGCACTCTAAAGACACACATTTTTTACTTCACAGCTAATAGGAAACAAAAACAAAACAGTATGGGATAGCTGTGAAAAATGAATATATTTTCTCAGGCAGATAACAGTGATAAATGTTCTAAAGCCTGCTTGAGCTGACTTCAGTAATTTGTATTTTTTTTCTTTTTTACAAACGTACCTACACAGATGAACTAGTCAGGAATGACAGAGCACACTAATAACTATATGCATTTTTCCCATACAGAAAATAAGGTGTTTATTGTAAAGAAGTAATTTCACTCCACATAAGCATCATCTAAAAAAAAAAAAAAAAAAAAAAAAAAAAAAAATCTGTTTTTCTTTGGAACCAAACATACTCAGAAGCCAAATGGCACAATGTCCTATAAAAATAATCTTTTAAGGAGGTGCATTTTTCAGAATCACAGTTTAGATATATACTGTTCTTATTTCATGCATGCAAGGATTTTCACTGAAGACATAAATGCAAATTTTATCCCATAGAACCACCTCTCAAGTATCTAGAGCACCTCAACATTGAAATCAGTGTAATTTGAATTAAAATCACGCGATATTGATCTTTGCAACTTGTTGCAAAAACACAGTTATAGAAGAAAAGCAGAGCAACTAGTTCAGTTACTTTATCTTCTTCTGAGATAGAAAAGTTAACTTTTTCATCTATTACCTTTTTCATGAAGCTCACATCTTGCCTTGAAATTTTGTCTCGTTTTATCTTTAGATCAGAAACATCTGGTATTATCCTACAAAGGAAACAAAAATGTCATTTTAGCAAAAAGAAGTTGAAAGGGAAGAGAATGTGAAATATATGAACTATTCAAACAAATCTTCAAGCAATTTCCATTTTAATTATATGCATGTTTAACAACGACATTCAAATTTCAGTTGAAGAGGAAGAACCATAAACAGAATTATAACAATCACTTTTTTTTTCTCTATATAAAATACCATATTCTGTCTTCCACAGTTAAACTAGGAGATATTTGGAATGGTCATTTAAGGTATCATGCACGAAGGCTTACCTGTAAAACTCCTGCCATCAAAAAATGACACTGAGCACTGTGCATTTGTCAGAACAGTACATCAACATCTCATATTAGCAAAAATATTTAAAAATCACCAGTACTTATCATTCAGATATTAAACTAGAATTTCAAGTAGGCCAAAGCAAACAAAAAGAATTACCGTATCCCTCTGAGCTTTGCTCTGTTGTCATGCCGATCAATGAGATTATGCAGTATTTCCAAGACCAGCTGCCTTAGCTCAGAGTCTTCCATGAGTGAAGGAGACAATAACGGGTCCAGAAACGGGGGAGGAAGTGCATTAGTTATCGTTGTTGCTTTGTACCCTGAAGTCACCTGTTCATTGTCAGAAATAAAATTAATGTGTGTCATTATTGCATTGTAAGAATTACTTGCAGCTGTCACTCACTTTTTAGTGTGCTTGCTTTGGCATCTGAAAGGTGGATTCAAATGGAAGTAGCGTATTAATATTGAAAATTCCTAACCTCACTAAGATTTTGGAAGGACTTTAATACTTATGTACAAATGAACTCCCTCATATGTTTTACAGTGGTATTTCTCAGGATTCCTCCTCTACCAACACACCGGAAAGAAAAAATAAAGGTACCCTTTATGAATTTTTTTTTTTAAAAACAGCCTATGAAAACTTGCAGGGCATAAAATGAAGATGGTAATAAATCCAATAGAGACTTTTCCATTTCAGGCTCTGAGCTGCTCATATGGTACTGAGTATGTTCATGTGAACAAAAAAAAAAAAAAAAAAAAAAAAAAATNAATAAAAAAAAAAAAAAAAAAAAAAAAAAAAGAAAAGAGAATTAGGGCCTATATGTACACCTTAAACATGTTTGGATACTACCCTATTGCAAAAAAGAAAGCAAGCGGCAAACATCACTTTCTTATAAATCTGATACCATGGTGTTGTTTTTTCTGTTTTTAAACTAATACTACTGCTGACTTGCCTCATTCGATTACTTTTATTTAAAGCAATCTGACAATTTAAATATTCATCAGCTGAACATTTACAGCAGTCAGAAATGTTTAAAAAGTTACTGTGTCTTGAAGTGGAGGTTATCAGACTATTAAAATCTCAGAAACAAAACAGGATTCAGCAACTGCCAAGCCCATGCTGTTGAGGATGAGGAGAACAAAATAATCCAAAATTTAATTATAATAAAAGCAATCATATGTTTATCTAAGACTTTGTATAATAATTGTATCTTCATTATGCATATTCCATACCATTACAGCTTTTACATGTGAATTGTGTTGTACGTGTTTTTGGCTGGGATAGTTAATTTTCTTCATAATAGCATATATGGTGCTCTGTTTTGGATTTGTGACCAAAACAGTGTTGATAACATAGGGATGTTTTTGTTACTGCTGAGCAGTGCTTATACAGAGTCAAGGCCTTTTCTGCTTCTCACACCACCCCAGCAGCGAGTAGGCTGGGCATGCTCCAGGATTTGGGAGAGGACACAGCTGGGACAGCTGACCCCAACTGACCAAAGGGATATCCCATACCATATGACGTTGTGCTCAGCAATAAAACTGGGGGCAGTTTGCCAGGGGTGCTGTTGCTTGGGGACTGGCCGGGCATCAGTTGGCTGGTGGTGAGCAACTGGGTTTTGGGTGCGTTTTTTTGTGGTTTGTTTGGGTGGTGGGGGTTTGTTTGTTTTATTTTTTAACTTTCTTTTTCTTTTTTCTTGGCTTTGTTTTTCTTTGTTTCCTTTTTTTTTTTACTTACTAAACTGTCTTCATCTCAACCCACTTTTCTCACTTGTACCCTTCCGATTCTCTCCCCAATCCCACTGGGGAAGAGTGAGCAAGTGACTCGGTGGTGCTTTGCTGCCTGCCGGGGTTAAACCACAACATGTGAACAAGCACTGTTCCTACAGCATAACTGAAAAGGTTGAAAGGAAACTGGTTGGCAGAGGAGCACGCAAGTATGTGAAGGTACCTAATCAAACATTTTGAAAATGGAAAATTACCAATATCACAAGCAGTAAGGCTGCAAAAGTAAGTGCATACTTTTAAAGAAGTGCCAGATTTCAATTGCCTATACAACATTAAGTTGTACGCCTATGTGTATGCATGACAACAGACTAATTATGTTATGAAGTATTATTCTTTTGTAAAGAATACATGATGTACAATGCTCAATTCAGCACACAGAACAGGCAGGGTTCAGTAGTTTCTAGTTCTTTATTATGTGTGCAGACTACACCTTATATACCACAATAAAAAACTTTGCTCTGAACACAATTCCTTCCCACATTTTTTCCACAATATTTATCAATGTCTGAGTAATTCATTAAGCATCAAAACATTCACTTTCATGTCTTTGTGCCATGATGGGATTTTTGTTTCCATATACGAAAAGAGGATCGAAAACAAAATTCAGTGTCAAAAACATTAAATTCCTTCCACATGCACAATCTGAATCCGTTAAAGCATATTTACAGTCTATGCAGCACCCCAAATAATAAGAACAGTTCTTACTGATTTCAATGAAAATTTTTAAGACTGGTGAGACGAATATCGTCATGACCAGTTTAGGCATAGCTGAGTCTATCTTTAATGAAGACAATGTGCAAAATGACCCCGAGGCCCTTTCTAACATGTTTTCTATCCTTAAATTGCAACTATGAATGCTCAGCTCTTCTGCAAGCCAGAATCGAGGATTTCATATTCCGACAAGCAAAGAACGGTTTAACTGATTTGCCTAACACCACACACAAATTTCATGTCAAAGCAAGGATAAAAACTAATTTTCCAGGAAGGCATTCTACTTCTTTAATCATGAAATTATTCTTTATGCTACTTCCCCTATTTCAGTCACTAAACAGTTTTCAGCTTCTGCAACAAAATAGGCCAGGATTCTACAGGCAAGAGCCTCCTTTACTACCCACTTCTGATTCTCACCATCAGGATGTATCTCCAGAAATACTTTTTAAAGGTTTACAACTGAAAAAATGTATTTGTGATAAAAAAGTTAATGATACCCTACAAGAAACTTGGGAACTACTAGGAAGGAAAGAGCAATGGTGCCTGAGGCTCTAAGGACTTAGAGATAGGCATCTGTTCCTACAGTTTTAAAAATATTAGCTGTTCTACTAATTACAGCTTTTCTGGTGTCAGAGACAAAAGTGATTTCACTTTGACACTGCCAGCATTGCTGGCAGAATTAGTCAACTCAACCTACTCTATCATGTTCTTTTGTCCGTGTCCATGTCCAATTGTAACTGATATTCACTAAAGTGGTCTAAGAGATGGAGGAATATATTTCTTGAGCTGCCTGTAGCGTAAGTTGGGAAAACGCTGCCACAATTTTACTCAGTAGAGCTATAGATCTATGTAATATGAAGGTATGTTTAATTTCATAACACAGAGTTGTAATACTGTACTTATATGTATAAATGTATGCATAAAGTGAAACATCGTGTGCTTATAATATAATATACTGAACACAGAAGGCTTACCATAAGTAAAGATCTCAATAACATGATTTGAATCCTCCTAGTTCCCAAATCCCTACAATTGGAAAAAAGTTTAAAATTAGTTTCTTTGCATATCTTCAAAATAGTATTCTACTCCAGACATCATTATAACAACTGCGTTTTTGACAAGTGAATACAGCAGTCTTGGAAGGCATGCTGGATGACCACAAATAAGGGGCAAATATCTCCAAATGAGGTGCGATAACTAAATGTTTTTGAAAGGGACGTTTATAGGAAGGCTTAAAAAACAAAGCACATACAATTGAAAAAACAATAAATGATATATGTGAAGCAGATCTAAATCTTCATGTTTCATTCAGAAATCTCTTTGTATCTGAAATGTTCAATTGCTACATGCTTGACTTAATTTTCACAAGGATCAGCACTCAGAATTTCTGCCGAATTGAAATGTAATTGAGTCTTTTAAGAAACCAGGACATTTCTTGTTCAAGTCAGACCCCAAAAATTTGAGACTGAAAAAAAGTTGTCTGTAAAATCAGCAAGAAAAACTGAAAGAACCCTCAGTTTTCAGATCAGAGGAAGGTACACAGAACACCACTTACCTGTTCTTCATCTGTTCTCATTTTCCATCTGCTGGTGCTAAAAGACGTTAAATACCTACTGGTATATAGTCACATATGCACTGTTCTTGCAAGATCTTACAAGATAAAAGTGCACTTGGAATAAATTGCTCCGTTCAAAGAGACTCTTTCAAGAAAAAAAAAAAAGGTACAAAAACTTTTGTCCACCAAATAGTGTAAGGAAAGAGCAAGCCTCTTCCCAAAAGTTGGCCCCTACACAACAGTGGAAACTTCCACCCTCACGGGCCATAATCCTGGCTATATTCAGCTGGCAGTATCATTCAAATATCTTGTGTAGCAGAGACCAAATTTTCAGGTAAGTAATGCAAGACTGTATCAGCAGTCAGAAAGCCTGCTTTATTCAGAATGACATATGTGCATCATACTAACATAGTACTCAGTCCCATGTTTACAAAGAATCCCATAAAGGAAAATTGTATAGTTAAAAATCAAACAAAAAAACCCCCACACCAACTGGTAATCCAAGTACAGAATTCTGAATGGTTCCATACTTCAAATGCCTTCTTAATGAGTGGTAACTGCCTGGCACAGACAGATTTCTGTCTTCCGTGGAATAGTGTCCCATACTGCAGGGACACAATACTATATGAAAAGCTACAAAGAAGCCAGAAGAATGACAATGAATTCCTACTTAAGCTAGCAGAGGATCAGACCATATGTGGTACAAAGTATCCAGGCATACTTGGAAAGAATAGTTGCAACCTTTTCAGTGACTTTCCCCACACTGAGCAAAAGCAGTCTGTAAACATAATTATTCCTGTTACAGGGAAAAAATATTACTTCAGCGTCTGGCAGCTTTTTAATTATTGGTTTGTTACAGGAGTCTGCCCACCTATAGCTTTTTCCTATTTCTACATAAATAGGGAAAATCTAAACCAAAACAAATTCACTGGAATTTCTGCAGTTTATTTCTTAATCTGAAGTCAGCTTGTACATAATGAAGAAAAAACAAAAGCCATTTATAAATGATGCAGCTATTTGAAAGAATGTAGTCACAGTTCAACTTCCCTCATTCATGAAACACACATATAAGAAGTGATAGAATTAACCACCATTAAGTAGATAATTTCAGAAACATTTGTACAGGTGTGGAGAAAAGAAATGTTTTAATGCAAAATAAATTGCATTCCAATCAGGTATTTTCTACCAGTAATGTGTCTGGAGACTGATTTCATACTGCTGACACTGTGCTTGTCTTGATTCTGCATAGCACTTAATACAGCTGCTAATGAGTGAGAATTTGCATTTCACTTAATTTTTTTCACTTCTTAATTTATCAGGATTCTAAATTCTAAATTTTTAGTCAGAAATTAAAAAATGTAGGATATACAAACCCAAGGTGACTGGTATCCAGTGACTGTGAAGTTGTCCCAAAAACAGGTACTTTTCCCATAATGAACATCATAATCTCTGATCTCTGATAATCTGGGAGATTGCTTCCAAAAAATCCTAAATAAAAACGGTATGAAATCAGAGAAGGAGAGAGATCTAGGGTCCTTCTCTTCATAAGAAAACTCTTATAAATACAAAGAATACATTTACAAGGTCAAAATAGATGAAGAATAAAACTATGAATTGTTTTAGGGCATAATACTCACATGCTCATTTCTGCTGAATGGCTTTACAGAGTCTTTTCATGACACCCACTTTACCCTCTGAATCCTAAAGCTTTCTAATTTTATCCTCCTTTAAATATATCATTTAAAAGCTAAATATGTGACATCTATTAATTTATAACTAGTGAGGAATTAGAAGGGTTTCTCACGGAACACAGTGTTGTTACTTTTGTCTGTTCTTAAGTCACCATTAAACATTACAGGTGTGTGAACAGAAAACTCAGAGGTATACAAGTATTATATGACTACTACTTTACTTGGAGACTGCCGAGGCAAGCAGCTCTGCTGCCAGCATGATCCACAGTGGAGTGCTCTAGCGCAGTGCACAGCCGGCTTTCCTAAACTGGGAGAACCTCAGGGGGAGCCGAGACACCTGACAGATGCCTGCAGCTCGCACGACAGCAGCTGACGAGACCTGGGCCAGGAGCAACGGCAGCCAAGCCCCCACACCTATAAAAGAACGCCCTGGGGAGCGCTAGTGACCCAGAGCACCGCGGCAGCTGGCATGCAGGAAGGGCGCTGTAGCTCTGCCGGCTCGACCAGGGAGCAATGTTATCCACCCGGCAGATGGCCATGTCCTCTCTAAACTCTGCACCTGCCGTGACTGATGCAGCTTCCCAGACAAAGCTCTGGTGGGAACACACTGCCACCCAGGTGTCACGCTGCAGGGTGTGCCATACTCTTATGCCTGGACAGCAGCAGTGAGCACACCTGTGGGAGGTGCACCCAGGTAGAGGAACTCCTCTGTTTAGTGGCAGGAGGAGGCAAGTAGGTTGAGGAGTATCAGGGAGTCTGAGAGGAAGACAGACTACTGGAGCCGCACCCTACCTTCCCTGGGACAGGGGTGTCAGGCAGGACACGTGATACAGAGGATTCCCTATCCTCTCTCCGCCTGGCTGAACAAAGTGACTTAAGGGATAGGGGGCAATGGCGACAAGTTCCTGCCCAGCGCAGCAGGCGCATCTCCTCTGTGACTACCCCACCTTCCCACGTGCCCTTGCATAATAGGTACGAGCCTCTGTAAGTGGAACCAAACAATGACGAGGACGATGGTTCATCTAGGTTGGAGGTGTTGCCAAGGTTAAGTTGGCCTCCGCCCTGCATCAAAACCACTTGCATAAAGAAAAAAAGATGGGTCATTATCATAGGAGACTCTCTTCTGAAGGGAACAGAAGGCTCAATATGCAGACCGAACCCACTTCTTAGGGAAGTCTGCTGCCTCCCTGGGGCCTGGGTTAAAGATGTGAAGAGAAAACTTCCTACCCTGGTACGGCCCTTGGACTATTACCCTTTATTGGTTTTTCAGGTAGGCAGCGATGAAGTTGCAACAAGAAGTCCAAGAGTGACCAAGAGAGACTTCAGTGCTTTGGGATGGCTGGTTAAGGGATCAAGAACACAAGCAGTGTTCTCCTCTATCCTTCCAGTTGCAGGGAATGATGAGGGAAGAAACAGGAAGACCCAGCAGATCAATACTGGGTTCTGTGACTGGTGGCACCAGCAGAATTTTGGGGTTTCTGATCATGGGTCAGTCTACATGACACCAGGCCTGCTAGCAACAGAGGGGGTGCACCTTTCTCAAAGGGGGAAAAGGATCTTTGCGCAGCAGTTAGCAGGGCTCTTTGAAAGAGCTTTAAACTAGATTTGAAGGGGGAAAGGGATAAAACCAGGCTCGCTAGGGATAAGTCTGGGGGTGGCACACCAATGTTTGAGTGATGGTGTGCTAGCAAGGTCCTTCAGTCTGCTCCACGATGTGCTAAGCGCACTGGAGCACATTTGAAATGTCCCTGTACTACTGCGCGCAGCATGACGAATAAACAAGAGGCCCAGTCCCAGAGCTACATCATCACTGGCACAAGCGACACCTGGGGGGATGTGTCCTGTGACTGGTGAGCCATGGTGGACGGTTATAGGCTCTTCAGGAGGGATAGGCAGGGCAGGTGAGGCACTGTGTGTAAGGAACGGGTTGGATTGTATGGCGCTTACAGCTGGCAACGACATGGCTGACAGCCTCTGTGTAAGGATGAAGGGGAAAGCAAATAAAGCAGATGTTGTTGTGGGAGTCTACTATCGACCACCCAGCCAGGACAATGACACCGATGAATTGTTCTACAAGGAATTAAGGGATACTTCTAGATCAACTGCCCTTGTCTTTATGGGTGATTTTAACTTCCCAGACATCAACTGGGAATATCATACAGCGGACACAAACAGGTCCAGGAAATTTCTGAAGCATGTTGAAGATAACTTCTTGGTGCAGGTACTAAGGGAGCCGGCTAGGAAAGGTGCCCTTCTAGATTTGTTGTTTGTAAACAAAGAGGGACCCGTGGGCGAAGTGGTGATCAGTGGCTGTCTTGATCACAGTGACCACGAAGTAGTTGTTTCAAATTGTTGGTGATAGGAGAAAAACTGCCAGCAAAACTTTGACCCTGGATATAGGGAGAGCAGACTTCAGGCTGCTGAAGCAGCTAGTAAGGTCCCCTGGGAATCTGCTTTTGAAGGTACTGGGGTCCGTAAACGCTGGTCATTTTTTAAGACCCATCTCTTAAGAGCGCAGAAGCAGGCAATTCCAAAGTGTCGGAAGTCAAGCAAGTGGGGCAGAAGGCCGGCTTGGCTGAGCAGGGATCTTCTTCTAGAACTTAGGTGGAAAAGAAAGTGTATGGACACTGGAAGCAAGGACAGGCAACACGAGAGGACCATGGAGATACTGTCCACCACTGCAGGGAGAAAATTTGTGTGGCAAAAGCTTGATTAGAGTTCAAGCTGGCCAGCACTGTGAAGGACAACAAAAAGGGCTTTTTTAAATATGTTAACAGCAAAAGGAGGATCAGAGGTAACATTGGTCCGTTGCTTGATGAGGTTGGTCACCTCACAAATAAGGACGTAGACAAAGCGTAGATGTTTAATGCCTTCTCTGCCTCTGTCTTCAACACCGATGATGGGCCCTGGGACTCCCAGAGCCCTGTGTTGGAAGACCGTGACTGGGGGAATGATAAACTCTCAGCCAACCCTGAACTTGTTCGAGACTTGCTGCTCCAGCTGGATGCACATAAGCGTCTGCGGCCCAATGGGGTTCATCCCAGGGTACTGAAAGAGCTGGCTGATGTCATCACGGGACCTCTCTCCATTATTTTTCAACAGTCTTGGGAGTCTGGAGAGGTCCCAGTTGACTAGAAGCTGGCAAATGTTGTCCCAATTTTCAAGAAGGGTAAGAAGGAAGACCCTGGTAATTACAGGCCTGTCAGTCTCACTTCAGTGCCTGGTAAAATTATGGAGAAGATTGTTTTGGGAGTTATTGAAAAACACTTGAGAGACAATGTGGTCATTGGTCATAGCCAGCACAGGTTCACAATGCGAAAGTCCTGCTTAACCAACTTGATTTCCTTTTATGACAAGGTCACCCATCCAGTTGACCAAGAGAAGCCAGCAGATGTGGTGGTTTTGGATTTTAGCAAAGCTTTTCATACTGTCCCTCACAGTATCCTTCTGGACAAAATGTCCAGCACACAGCTAGACAAGTCCATAATATGTTGGGTGAGCAATTGGCTGGTGGGTCCAGCTCAAAGATTTTTAGTAAATGGGTTACGTTAGGCTGGTGGCCAGTCACCAGCATGTTCCCCAGGGCTCAGTTTTAGGGCCAGCACTCTTTAATGTTTTCATAAAAGAACTGGACGCAGGAATCAAATGTACATTAAGTAAGTTTGCTGACGATACTTAAGCTAGGAGGAGCTGTGGACTCCCTCGAGGGTAGAGAGGCCTTATATACAGATCTGGATAAACTAGAGAGCTGGGCAATCACCAACTGTATAAAATTTAAGAAGAGCAAGTGCTAGATTCTGCACCTGGGACGGGGTAATCCTGGTTATACGTACAAACTGGGGGACAAGAGGCTGGAGAGCAGCCTCATGGAAAGAGATCTGGGGGTTTGGGTTGATGGCAAGTTGAATATGAGTCAACAGTGTGGCCTGGCAGCCAAAAGGGGCAACCGTGTCCTGGAGTGCATCAAGTACAGCATAGATAGCTGGTCAAGGGAGGTGATTGTCCTACTCTATACTGCACTGTTGCGGCTCCACCTCGAGTACTGTGTGCAGTTTTGGGCGCCTCAATATAAGAAGGACATCAAACTATTAGAGTGTGTCCGGAAGAGGGTGGCCAAGATGGTGAAAGGTGTCAAGGGCAAGACTTACAAGGAGCGGCTGAGGTCACTTGGCTTGTTCAGCTTGGAGAAGGCTGAGGGGTGACCTCATCACAGTCTACAACTTCCTCAGGGGGGGCAGCGGAGAGGGAGATGCTGATCTCCTCTCTCTGGTGACCAGTGATAGGACACAAGGAAATGCAATGAAGCTGTGTGAGGAGAAGTTCAGACTGGATATTAGGAAAAGGTTCTTCACCGAGAGAGTGGTCAGTCACTGGAACAGGCTCTCCAGGGAAGTGGTCACAGCACCAAGCCTGTCAGAGTTCAGGGAACGTCTGGATGATGCTCTTAGTCATATGGTTTAATTTTAAGTAGTCCTGCAAGGAGCAGGGAGTTGGACTCGATGATCCTTTTGGGTCCCTTCCAACTTGAGATACTCTATTCTATTCTATTGCTGTGCAATAGTATAAACATAACTTTGACAGAAAGAAGCTTTGCTTTAAAAGGGTGGGTTGTGGGGGTTTGGGGATTTTTTTTTTGCGAGGGCGGGGGGGTGTTTAACATTTTAACTTTCAGTTTTACTGTAATGATGAGAAACAATCTACTACATGTTTGCTACTGCTCTAGAAAGCTTCAAGGGATAAGCAAAGGTACAGATTAGGGAACAACATTTAAGTGACATTCCCCCTCGTTCTTTAAGTAAAGGAATACACATCATAAATGCACTGCACCATAAAGAGAAAACCTGAAAAAAGGGGAGAGGCTATTTTAATGAAATAATTTACAAAAATTGTTGCTCTTATTTTCAGTATTGTGCTTAAAAGTACTTCAGTTAAGTCATGGTAGCACAACTGGCCATTAGGTGTCATTGTTGCTGCTATGTTTAACATTGGCTTCTACAAATTTTCAAGTAGTACCTATTAAAATATATTACTGTATATGACTGCTTGCAATATGATTTTCATAAAATAACTAATATAAGTTCCGTACCAAAGGTACAGAATGATGTCAACATTTCAAGGGCCATATAATAATATAAACAACAAATTTATTATAAGTCCACCAGCATTTTAAATTTTCATGGAGCTTCTTGGCTATCTGCTCAGTTAACAATTAAAAGAACAGCCTTTCAGAAGTCAAATCCGTAAAGTGAGCCTGAGATTCAGAAGCAAGTACAATCAGAGATACCACACCTGCCATTATTCCTTTTTGATTCAATCTGTTTTAATACCATCTCATTGAGGAAGGGGGAGAAGGGAAGGAATTTTAAGTGAGCCTATGTTACTGTCATTACTCACCAATTGTTTGAATAATAGCATTCTGGACAATCCTCTCATCACTCTCCTTGGAGCTTGTGCTGAAAGTGGCACTTCCTGCTGAACTGCGCCTATCACCCAGCTCAAAGTCAACACTGATGCGCAAGTGCTTCAACAAGGTATTAAAAACCTCCAGAACTGTTGGGCCTAAAAACAAGACATAACAACGATTGCACTTGTCAAGGGAAAGATGCCTTAAGAAAATGAAAACTAACCTTTTCAAACCCTTTTCAGAGGAAATCAGATTAAGCTGAAAAGAACAAGTGAAATACACTGTTTGAAGGATATGGCCTAGGGATAAACTTTTGAAATGTGCCTACACCCTGGTATTTTAGAAATTACTTTGGAATCAGGAAATGCAATCAGGTATATATGCATAATCCATTACTATCAAGTTGTATGGGGTCTGGCTGGGATGGGGTTAAATTTCTTCTTAGCAGCCTGGGTGATGCTGTGCTTTGGATTTGTGACTAAAACAGTGTTGACAATGTACCAGTGTTTCAGCTGTCACTGAACAGTGCTAGCAAGTGTCAAGGTTTTTTCTTTTTCCCACTCTGTCCCTACAGAGGGTAGGCTGGGGTGTATGAGAAACTGGGAGGAGACACAGACCAGGCCCCCTGACTCAAACTGTCCAAAGGGCTATTCCAAACCATATAATGTCATGCTCAGCAATGAAAGCTCAAGGAAAGGTGGAGGAAGGGGGGCACATTTGTTCATAATGGCATTTGTCTTCCCAAGTAACCATTATGCACGCTGAAGCCCTGCTTTCCAGGAAGTAGCTAAACATCTGCCTGTCAATGTGAAGTACTGAATAAATTCCTTTGCTTTCCTTGTGCACGCAGCTTTTGCTTCACCCATTAAATTCTCTTTATTTTGATCCATGAGACTTCTCACCTTCTTTCTACCTTCTCCCTGGCCTGTGGGAAAGGGAAGTAAGCAAATGGCTGTTGGCCAGAGTCAACCCACCATGCAAGTTTACATAGAAAATACAAGTGGTTGCTGAAATTAAGCATCAACAACAGGTTAAACTGCAGGTACTTGCACCTAAATTTCAGTTATTTCAAAACCTGCTACTAAAATCCAGTTCTGTATACTGGATCAAATAATGAGGTCTTTTCATAATATGGTAAAAGACTTCACAAGTCTGTGCATGCAAGTGGGTCTTGGATAAAGGACAGGCTCAGACTCAAGCTAATGAAGAAAAGCAATGTTTCAGCAGGAGACCAAATAAAAAGAACAGCAGAGGACATGTGTGTACACCTCTTCATAACTACTCTTATTTCAAGGAACACTACCTTAAATGACATAATTCGCCTTATTTCAGCTGCTTCACAGTTACTAAGGTAAAATTCTCAAATATTTTATCTTGACTCCCATATCACTGCTCATCTCACAGTAGCTGTATCACAAAGCAAGAGTCCTCTTGACTTCTTATATTCACACACAGTTCTCTCAGACTTTGTGACTTCTTACCAAGCAGAAATTCCTGCCTTTCACAAGGCTGTAAAAATACATCTACTCATTTTTTCAATGCAAAGGATTATAAAACAGTCAAACCACCAAGTATGTAAACTGAGTAAGATTTCAAGCATTTTATAAGCATAAAGAAGAAAAAATTAATACAAAACTTCCTCAGAATATATGCTTTCATTCAGTCTCAGAACAACGCAAAAATGAGCACCACCCTTCAAATCTATCCTTTGACCCAATGCCATTAATTTAAGAAAACTTACCTATTGATCCTTTAGCTGCTATTGCAACTGCTTCCAAAAGAACCTGAATAATGCCGGCACGAACCCGTGGTGAGTCCCTTTTGCGAACATCAAGGTGTCCAAGAATTTCTTGTATTACATGATGGGAATATTGTGCCTATTAAAAAACAAGCAAACAGAAAAAGCTTCATCTGTGACTTTAACAGCAATAAACTCCTACATCATTCAGCTATAGTCATGACCATGTTCCCATTCTGCAATGTTCTTACTCACAATTATCTAAATTTCAATCAATTCACAGTTAAACATGGATTAAAAAAACTACCATGACAGATGAAGCCACACAGGTCCATCTAGCACAGTATACAAAAGCTTACAGTATTAAAATATCCAGGAACATCTACAAGAACACAGGAAGTGTGAAGTGGTACTTCACTCAGCTACTGGAGTTCAAGGCCTTCAGCTGGTCTTACAAAAAAAAGTGTCATTGATACAAACGCTGAGAAAACTCAGCTTTCTTCCACAATCCTGGAATTTCATGACTTTATCTTTTGGGTTTCTGTGCTTGATACATCCAAGAATCAGACTTTGATCATGTTTACAACAGACAATGGAGGTTGTCCACTAGTAAAAATCAATTAGCACAACACAGTTCCATGTGAAGTTGGTTTCTTGGGCTGCAAAAGCAGTACGGCTGTATTGGCATGGCGACATGACCAACTTAAGAGAGATTTGTTTATCAAGCACAATGTCAGATCAGCATGGCTATCCTGCTCCTTGTTCTGGAGCTTGTTCACGGACCTCCGCACTACCTTCCATCGAGAATCCCTTAACATCTTTTTACTTCTGCAAGTGTACATTAATTGAAAGTAAATCAGATAACCTCTGATCATAAACTACGATTAGGTTATTATTTGAAAAGTTTAAAGAATAAGGCTAAAGCATTATGGAAAGGGATCTTCCGGATTCTTTGACTTCATCTGCTGTCTATCGTTATCATGGTGAGGTGAGCATTTAACCCTGTCTTCATGTGCTTGAAACATGTACGCAAGGAAAACAAACCCTGAAGAAAATCCTACCTGTATAGAATACATGATGATTTTGAAGCAGGAAACAGCAAATTCATTGGGATCCCATAGTCTATGATGGTCTAAATGCCTGTAACCAAAAATTAAGGGACTTGGAATAATGACATTCCACAGAAAAAATAAATGGCATCTTACAATTTTCTCAAAATTCACCTCAAATGGATTACTTCCTTACATAAAGCTTCTAAACAATGACGTATTAACTATGTGAGAAAACTAGAACTTCAGAAAAGCATTTATTTTCAAGGTTTAGGATGTGATCACAAAACATTTGGCTGTAACAGAAATTCCTCATCTTCTAGTTTCAGAAATTTAAGGAACCTAGTCATACCAAAGATATACAGTTAAGAATATACTGTTTCCATACAAAGTGCATGCATAAAAATGGCTGTGAGATTATATACTTATTTGCATGAAAGAGACACACTGAAGAGGATGGTTATAATACCTTAACATACTTCTACTCTAAGTAAGATAAAGAATTTGTTTTGAATTAGGAGCTGCAAAATAATTATGGCTGAATGTTACATCCAGAATAGAGACTCTAAGAACTATTTTCATTTTCACAGTGGTTTCATGAATAAGATATATGGAAAACAAAAAAGAGCTACTCTTTTTGTATATACTCCTTTACCACTCTGAAGCATTTCAACACTTTCTGCAAGAAATATCAAAACAGAATCAGAACGATAAATGCACCAGTTTCTCTCTAAATGGAATAGGAACCACTGCTGAAAAACTGTGTCAGTTTCAAGCAAAGACAGTAAATTCTGCTTAAGCACTATGTTGAAAGCTATGAATAGGGCACACATCAGATTTTCCAAAAAGGAGATCTGAGTACCTGGAAAAGCATGACAAAACTAAATGCATTTTTATATCTAAAAGGTTGATATAAGTAATTTGGGATGCCTTTTAACTGGAATAATTTAGGTAAAAGAAGAAAAAAAACCAGAACACAAAAAACCAAAACAAACCCCCAAACCCACAAAACCCCCCTTTCTTACAGAAACTGAATTAACTGAATTTAGGTAGTGTTTCTAAATAGGTATATCAGCTACAGAATCACTACTGGTCTGCCCTTTCTCAAAGAATGGAGTAAACATATAAAGATGCTTCAAATAACAAACTTGAAAGCATACAGGTGAAAGAAGTCAGTACTCTGAATACAGAAGGACTGATTGGATGCTTTAACTTACTTTGCCTAGAAACTGGAGGTCTCATTTAACTCACTGGACAGTTGCTACCAGCCTAGTGACCTAGCTGAGTACACAGGTCTCCTTCAAGGTTGATTAAACCAGCTGGCATAAAGCTACCCTCTCCTGTGCCCTAAATTATCTTGCAGTCCATTGCAGAGCTTAAAAAAAAGTGTACTGCCATTTTGACACATTACATACCTTTAATAGAAATCCCTACAGGAAAGAATTTCAGGAATTTTAAAGGTGTTTGTCTGCCAAGAAAACAGCATATTTGCATTACTAAATATTAAACTGAACTACCTGTTGGGGATAGCTGCCTTTCTTGTGCACATTCCAAACACAGAGGTATACTGAATCCTGCCTTGGGGTGGAAAGACAAACAAAATTACCTCTTTAAATCCTTTAAGGCTTAGCAGCTCATAATATATTTCTTCATGTCTTCTTTCTCCCTAATATCATTCCAGTACAGTCCATCATTTCTTGTACATGATAGCTTATTTTAGCTAACCTATTTTCTTTTTGTCTCATCAAATACAAAATCATACTCTCCACTATCTTCTCCTGATTGGAACTGATCCTTTAATCTTTCAGGGTATCATGTGTTCTCTGTTACCCTTGACAGTTCTTCTTTATCTGCCCCAAAGATCCATTCAGGCAGATTATGGTCAACTACATCTTATATCAAGTTTTTTTTAAAAACCTTTCCTCTCAAAACAAGACATACAGTTTTCTTTTTCCAGAAAGGCAAAGTATTAGCTGCTTCAGGTAGCTGAACTGATGGGAAGACAGCAGGAGGAAGATGACAGTCTAGGTTAATGTTTTGTGTAATAGCTCAATGGGCAGCACACTTTGTATAGTGGAATTTGTCTCCTAAGAAAAGGAGTACTAGATTACTGTAGGTGATATGTTTCACTCGTCGTAATGCAGGCAGTGTATTCAATGCAGTTTTGTTTTTGTAAAAGACAGTAAATGGTATTTTCAGCATGGTGCATTTAGTTTAGTTAAAATCAAGTCACATCTTGCCTATCTTTTTTTCCAATTGCATTTCTTTTAATAAAGAATATTTAAGTAAGATTGCAAAACATTTTATTGGTAGATTAACAAATGTCAAACTCTGCCTTCCATTAAGATCTGCTGCATACATATAGCAAGTGTTCACAATTAGGTTTCTTAAATTAAAAGGAACAGCAGAACTAATGGTGCAAATTACTACTTTATGGAGTGAGAACCACTAACAGTCCCTGAATTCACTCACATTGTCACACATGCAAGCAACCCTTACAGTACAAAATGATAAATTGATACTGATGATTAGAAAGCAGAACTGAGGTATGTATGGGAATATATAAAATAGTGTTCTCATGCATCACGTTTGCTGAAAGAATATTAAACACCAGTCTTTTGATATTCAAAACCCCTTGCACAGATGATAACTCACAAGAATGGAAATACAGTGAGATGAATAGGGTGTAACTTGTTATACTTGGGAAGTTGTTTATATTCACTAGATTTCTGTATCCCTCTGGATCTGCCTAATCTATTCACCATTGCAAATTCATGCTAAGTAAGTCTAAATAGCTTGTGGCTGTTGACACAAAATACAAATTTTTTTCATATCATATTAACATAAAATTTTTTACTTTCATTAAGCAGTTTGCCAGATTGATCTGTCAGATTTCATTAAAAATGAGAATTTGAGAGTTTCTAGCGACTACATGTAGACACTTATAACCATGGAGATTTTCTGCCAAAGGCAAGGAGAATTAAGGTCAATCCAAACCCATACCAGGAGACCAACTTCAGATTTCCATTACCTTCATTACATTTAAATACCTCAATCATTGAATGTACTCAGCCTCATGATGCAAGAAGAACTATTCTCTCAGTTTTGCAAGGAAGTGATAGCATGTTGACTGATGTTCCAATGCCACATGAAGCAAGCCTTAAAGTAGGGAACTGAACCTGCATCTTCAGTGATAGCATTGTAGTAAGTGGCCTTATCTTTACTTCCAGAGCTTTCTTAAAAGCTATGAAATTGTTGAAAACTGTTAGGAGAAACTGTTTTCCAATTAACTATACATAAACTAAGTCAGGTTTCTCAATCAGATAAAATGCAATGGACTTACTATCTCAAACTTTCATTCTACCAGTTCTGCTCATTCACAAAGGGAAGCTGATGAGATAGAGCACTCCCTTTTTGTTTAGGAAAAACAGCTTGGAAATTGCATTTTCTGCATCTCGTTCTTCAAAAATCCTAAACCTTTGCAGCAGTTATTTATAAAAAGATAAATTTGTTTGGCAATTCTTCCTCAAAATGGAACACAAAAATGGTGACCACAAAGACACTCTATTCATAGAAGAGATAATATATTCTGAGTAACTGGTCATTATCTACTGATTTCAGCGCACAAATGCAGCATGTGGCACGTAGAGGTGCACAAAGACTCAAGCAGTAAGAAAAGAAATAAAGCTGAAAATAACACTTTGAATACATAAAGCTTTCGATCTTCCACAGGAAATGCAGGTGTGACACCTTCTCAAATCCCAAACCAAGCACTAACTCTAGTCTAGGGAACCAGGAATTATTTGTGGGAAACTTCCCTGATACTGAAATGAGTCAAAAGACTTGAAGTAACTGCACATGCTGGTAAAGTTTCAAGATAAGCCCATAAAAGGAACTTAAAAGTGGTAAGAAAGCAGCTGCAATATTGTTCCAAATAGTCCATCCAGACTGGTTAGTATCTAAACATTCACTCTAGTGGCAGGTATTTTGGAGGAATGCAAATTTTAAATGTAGGAAAGCACGAAATTTTTTTAATAAAACACTCAACTTTGCAACAGTGAAACTCCTATCAGACTGGTGTAATAGGTACACATGGAAAGTAAGATAATAGCACAGTTCTCTGTATTTAATGCTTTTGGGTGAGAAACAAGGGGCTACAAAAGTTTTCTGCCCTCAATACCTACCCTATCTTCTTTTTGCATTTCTGTTCTTACTCAACAGTAGTAACCTGAAAATGGCTTTCAGCAGCTTGAAAGTCTTTCAGTTTATAAATGGCATACTTAGTCTTTGTGGGAATAACTAGGCTATTTAAGAGAAGATACTCCCACAACAGGTGGGTATCTTGAAAATCTTCAACAAGGAGCAAGCAGCTCTCCTCATCACCAGGAAAAGCCAGGGTTTGAAAATAGTATCACCGAGTCTAGAGCTTCCTGCAAAGATTTCTCCTGAGAACTTGTCTACTTTGTAGACACTGGCAGACGTGAAAGAAGCAGATTTAAGTTATCTCAATGCTTGTAGCTTTTTTCACGTCATATTTTTTAAGGAAGCAACTGGGGCAATGCAGAGAACTGAAAAACGCTGGACTTGATAGTTAATACATCAGCTGTAATTTGTACTGTGTGCATTTGTGCATAATGTTCATACTGTGTGCACATCTGCCATTCACTTCTAAATGAACTGTTAAAGATATTCCTCACAGAATATCAAAACAGGTCTTGGAAGAAATTGCAAGAAAGTAGAAATTTTAACTTTATGTATTAATCTGGGCACGGTATTCCTTTGTGCTACTTGTATTTTACTTGGCTTGCCTCTTCACTGACTACAGTAGTCATCTGTGGGACATTAATATCTTGAACAAACACTTTCACATTCAAAAGAAAGGCCAGCTGAGCCAACAACCCATCCAAATCAATATACTGCACTTCTAAAATCAGTAAAATGGGACACACATTTTTCCATAACTATCTACAAGTTAACAGACAGGCAACAGAGAGGTGAGATTAAAAGAGGGGCAATTTTTTAAAGAAACATTAATGGAATCCTTTGGGTTGAAAAAGAAGCAGCAATTTAATGCAACATAATTAGAGGATGAAGTAATTAAAAAAAGAATCTCTTAAGATAAGACCTTCCATGAATTTTCAACTTACACAAAAACTGGTCTGACAGCATTATTCATATTTCCATAGGTTGCTCGTCCTAGCAGTTCCCTGAAACAATTCTCGGCCAACAGAGCAGGATTTTCTTCTTTCTCTCCTCCTGTAGGAGAGGATGGAGGGCCTATTCTGCTGAAATAAGACAAAAATACACTGATTTTACTACTGATTAATATTCATCTTCCTTACTGTACCCACCCTTGGTTCTACAACGTTAATGAGTCACGCCCTTGATCTAGGCAGGAACTGTATCTCAAATACGCATCAAACCAGAATTCTCTTATAGCTTGACTATAGATCATCATCTGTTCTTTCAGTACTGACCGCTGTATTAGTAAATATTTATATGGCAAAATCAATGGCTGTTAATACTGATTTAACTTGTTAGCCACTGCATTTTGTCAAACTATTACAATGAATGAAGACTATGAAACCATGTGAAAAGTTAGGCAGAATCTTAGTCATTTTGTTCAGACTAATGATCTCACTCACCTGCCCACTACTGAATCCACACTGTGTGGGTGAGTGTTAAATAGAACTCCAATACTTCTGCAGAAACAGATGGCTTGAGTTGAAAAAACATCTGATTGAACTAATTAGAAGAACATTATCACCCACATAGTTACCTCTAACTAGATAGTGCACAAGTTAGTCACCTTCTAACTGACTGTCTCCCAACATCACTATGGAGAGGATTGTACAGGGTGTCCATGCCCGCGGGGCTGCAGGGCGGCCTCTGTGAGGAGAGGCCGGGGCCGCCCCGTGCCGGACACAGCCGGTCCCAGCCGGTGCCAGCCGGCTCCAAGGGCCCCAGGGCAGGACACAGCTGAGCCCCTCAGCCAAGCCGGGGGCGCCGGGGGGAAAAGGGGTTTCAGCAAGGGCCAAAGGCGGCACAGGCAGAGGAGGAGGAAGCCGAGGAGGGAGCAGCAGCGGAGGGACCCCGAGGCCGGAGGAGGAGGAGGAGGGCGGGAGGGGCTGCAGGCCCGGAGCAGGGATCCCCTGCAGCCCTGCAGAGACCCCGCTGGAGCAGAGACCCACCCTGCAGCCCGGGGAGGGCCCCACACCGCAGCGGGGGGAGATTTCCTGCGGGAGCCGCGGCCGTGGAGAGCCCGGGCGGGAGCAGGTTGTCCCTGAGGGACTGCAGCCCGGGGAAGGGCCCGCGCTGGAGCGGGGAGACGTGTGGGGAGGGAGGAGCGGCCGAGAGGGGCTGTGATGGACTGACCGCAGCCCCCATCCCCACCCCTGCGCCCTCGGGGGAGAGGAGTTGGGAGTGAAGCGGTGAAGAGGGGAAGGGGGAAAAGTTGGGGAAGAGGGGAAGGTGTTTTAGTTTTTGTCTTTGTTTCTCACTACCCAAATCTATTTTGATTGGCAATGAAATAAATTAATTTTCCCCAAGTGGAGTCTGTTTTGCCTGTGACAGTAACCGGTGAGTGATGTCCCTGTCTTCATCTTGACCCGTGAGCTTTTTCATCCTATTTTCCCCCCCGTCCTATTGGGGGTGGGGTGTGGAGTGAAAGAACAGCTGGGTGGGAGTTTGGATTTTAGCCAGGGCTAACCCACCACAAGGACTGAAAAGCATAATATCTATTATAATGCCTGCATCACTACACACAAACCTCTAATTTTTAACCTTACTAAAATATAATACTTTATCAAGTTGTTTTTTGCATTGTAGTATTCTGTGATACCGTTAGGCAACTGGACTCCCATATTTATCACATGCTATGTTACTAATAACTTGGGGGTGGGGGAACCAAACACCTTTCACGTTTTCCACATTTGGAAATATATTTTTAAGACATAGATATCGATGTTAATTTCCCCATACTTTTTTTATAAAGATGGCCCTTGTTGAAGGAGGATTGTTCTTTCCCTAAAAGCATTAGTCTGAAAAAGAAACATAGCAACTGATTTCTTCAGTCAGAAAATAACAACCAAAAAATACAGACTGTCAAACTTTGCATCAGATAAATACACCATGAAGAGTGTTAACCTGCATCAGTTTTGCTGAAAAATTTGTCCCTTAACAAGAAGATTAGTTACTTCAAACATAGAAATGTACTACTGATAGTAAAGAACAATAAAAAATGATGACACAATGGGAGGGAGAAGATATAAGCAATGGGTGGGGGAAGAATTTATTACTACCACAGCTACTATTTCTTAAGGTGCTAAAATACCCCAATGAATGACTTAATCTAAAATAAAAATTCTTTTAAATTAAGAAGGAATCAAAATCAGCATTTAAATATCAACTTCATTTCATATGGAAATTTCAACTTAGGAGTTAATAAATCTTGTAGTGCAAGGCAAGGCTTCAATGTTTTATACTAATGACAGCAGCAATGACCAAACTTTTGTAAGGTTCAAATACTGTCATTTTCAATTATTTTTTTTTCTCTCTGTGACTGGGAATTAGGCTGACTATTTAAAATCAATGTGGTACAAAAAGAGAATAAGAGTACTGAATTAAAGACTGAATCCAGATGCAAGAGAAGCAAAACTACAGAAACCCCACATGATTTTGCACAAACTAAAACCTACTGAGGCCTGAATTCTGCCACTGAGTTTTGAAACAAATAGCCTGTCCTCAGCGTGGAATAACTAAAATCAGCACCTGCACCGTAAACAGTGAAAGGTAGAGCCGTTCCAGAAGAGTTTCCAGTTTCCCACTTCTCATTTTTGATGCAAGCCTTGGTAATGTTTTTTGGTTCATTTTTTGGGTTGTGGTTTTTTTAGTTGTGGTAGGGTTTTTTTGTTTTGTTTTTGTTTTTCTGGGGTTTGGTTCCCCCCCCCCCCCCCTTTTCCCCAA